>JACXGJ010003290.1:43690-55390 GCA_016801105.1 Esox niger | reverse complement strand
CCACAATCTAGGATTCACGACTGGCTTTTGCCCCCCCCCCCCACCCCCCCCTCCCAGACAAAGGATCCCTAAGCTTCTGCCTGTGTTTGTTTACATTGACTTTACTAACTTTGTGCTCTTACTCTCTGGTGACTTGTTACTCTCAGACCCTGAATGTCAATTTTTTGATATTTTTTCAGTTAATTCTTAACCAGGAAACATCCATGTAGCGTTGGCATGCTGACCTTGTTTGGTCATTTGCTCTCCATTTTCCTGAGGATATGGATTTGGGAATCTCCTTGGGTTATGCAGTGTTTTTGAGTATCCGACGGTGTGGTTCTGAATGATGCACAGTGAGCAAATTTAAGAGCAGCTGTTAAAGTATAGCATAGGTGTTACATGTGTTTTGCCTTGTGAGGTGTTGAGTGTTTGCTACAAAAATGATATTGTAGGCTACTGTAAACGTGATACGTTGTTTTAGTTGGATCTACAATGTGAACTATATTATTGTGATTTTTCAGACATCGAACAATCTTTTTAATTTTTTTTTACAAACCCTATTCGCCATAGTAGGGTTTTATTAAACTTTCATGTCAAAGGCCCCCGGATAGGTTAAGCCAAGCAAACCCCTATTAATAATACAAATACATTGTTTTTGCCCTGCTAGATGCGCAGGTCTGCGCATATGTAGGTCGGCGCATATGTAGGTCGGCGCATATGTAGGTCGGCGCATATGTAGGTCGGCGCATATGTAGGTCGGCGCATATGTAGGTCGGCGCATATGTAGGTCTGCACATATGTAGGTCTGTATAATATCACTTAGGCCTATGAATAGTTAAATAACTGACTTCTGGGTTCATTAACCAATCAAATTCAAGTGCTTTCAAGGATATTCAAAAACCTTTATTTGGTATATTGTTGTTTTAATATAGAAACTTCCCCCAAACTTTTGGTATAAAATCACGGAATCTTAAAAATCTGTATGCCAGAGATGTTTTTTACTGCTGAAAACAAAATGTTGTATTACTTAAACATAATTTTGGGAAATTTAAATGGAAAGATATGCATTTTGTGAAATAACAAAAGTGGCTTTCAATTTTACTAATATTTTGTCTTTACAACTGGAAAATGTTTAAAGCGCAGAGTTGGTTAACAAATTTGTGTAAAATCCTAAAAACTTTACGTATTTTCGCTTATGAACAAATATTTTCCCTTTTTTGCAACATGCTCAAACAATTGACAAATTTGCTGGTCAAGACCTAAGGGATAAAAAAGGGTAGTCTGCATCTAGAAAAACATGGCAAAATGCTAATAAAACCAACCCCTGTGTGATAGGCACTGCTATAAAATAGAATTGGAGATTTGAATAATCTAATTTAATGAGGGTCTTTTAAATACTTTTTGGACAATAAAAGTAAAATAGAATAACTTTTATAGTAGCTGACAGAGATTACGTTAATCCAGTTAATTGCATTTAATGAAGGAATCAAAAGCACTAACGAATTTGTGTATATATAATGTGTTTATATATTTTTATATTATAATTTTGTGTAGAATTTCTTTTGGTCCCGATTTTCAAGAATCCATATAAGTGTAAGAATATAGGGGAGACCGAAAATGTGATCGTATCACCAACAGCATATTCTAAAGGTGCTGTGTAGGCAATTGATAAAAATTGTGAAATATAGCCTAAAGGCGTTTTTTTTCCCTGTTTTAAACAGCTTAAGGAGCACCAGTTAAACTGATTTTCCGTCTTGAGTTTGGACAAGTAAAGTTACAAGAAATTTTCGGGCATTTCAGTATTCCAATTTATTCTGGAAGGGCTATTTATGATCATAATACCAGTGGGGGGGGTGAAAGGATTTTCCCTGATTACATCCACTCACAAAACAACATTGTTCATGTTGAAAACCACTGTAGGCTTATGAAGCACGGTTGGTCTACCTACAACATGTTATGCAGTTATTCGCTATTACTGTAGTACATTTTCTGTTTTGTTTTAGCCTACATTAAACAAAATGTCAGACCTTTTTCCTTGCACCTGGTTATCAAGGGAATTATCATTGCTTCGTAATAACCAGTTAATTATAGTGATTTTTTTATAGGGGAGATTCGATTCTGCACTAATTAACTAGTAAGTAAGCAATTAAATTTATATTATAGAAGCCTACGCTACATTTTTCTGTTGCATTTCCTTCTTCGCACTTAGTGTTTCTCGGATTATTCACTTAACGGCAAAATACCCATATTGTTGAATGCTTGCAGGTTTAGTGTTTTCGCCTTGTGACCGTTATTTTTGGGAAGCTCTGCCACAGCATACGATGCCGCCAATAAGTAGGCGTACTGGTGACCCGACTGTTTTTTTATAATAATTTTTGTCTTCTACAATGTACCAGTTTGTAACATTGACCTCATTTGGTGTGCCTAAGAGACCGGAATGCTTCTTTCAGGTGCAGCTTTAATTCCCAAGGTCTTGACCTACAGTGGTCACCCAAACAATTCTTTTTTTCGAGTGTTGAGCACAGGCAGGCTGTGTTTTGGTCATGTTTTGGTTTTACAAAGCTGTGTCAATCGATAACATTCAACTAGTTCTTTGAACATTCTAGTGCAATGACTCATTCAAAAAGGACATGCTGTCAACTCCCTACAGCAGAGCAGAGAAGAATATATTAGGTAAGGTCAATTTTAAACACTGTATATCAGGTAAAGGGGAATAATGGCGTTTATTAAATATGTGTCAAGTTTGATGAATCTCAAACTCATTGTTGGACTGACTAATGCTTTGCTCTCACTCCAGCTCCCCCCTCCCCCTCATGGCACATTTAAACTCATCTGTACTCTGGAGTGGAATTGCAACACCCCCTAGCAGGTTTAAGTTTACATTGCGAAACAGCTGACAATTTTTTTTATATTTACCAAACTCTGCTTCAGGGTAGCCAGACTCCATTAACAGAACAGGATGGTATCAAATTATGAAACAAAATTAAAGCGTTTTTTTTCTTTATGTCCTTATGAAATGGCTACTAATTAACCATTCCTTTATGGAAGTCAGGTTTGAAGTAAAAGGCCATGGCTGATATGCAGATTTATATATGACCGTCATCATTGCTAATATTTGCAGTTATTCCCCTTTAACTGTTTTATTTCTCGTCACACACGCTGTTTCTGGAATTTTTTCTTGTTTATAATTACAATCTTCTCCCCCCCGCGAAATAACTGCAATGGGTTTGTGAGGCTTGCCTTGAGGGATACCTTGGTACCACTGTTAAACTGTAGTACAGGCCAAATGGTTGAGCACAGGAATGGTTTTCAAGATTCATCATTTGGATTGTGCTATGTACCTGGGAATATACTTAAATTACTGCAAATATCGGGTTTACATTTGTTATGTCCACCTACGAAGCACAGACATTTGTGTCATCCCCTCTATATACTCAATACATATCAGCTACTGTCAGACTCAGAGTTTCATTGTTATTATTGTGAGTGAGATAATGTTGTTCTTATTGCACAGCATAAATGTCACTGGACTGTTCAGATATATTCTGTTTATGCTTTGGTGTATTGAGGATATCAGTGGGCTTGTTTTTTTCCACATTTCCAGGCTTGTAATCTGGTGCCTTAGGAGTGCTGATCAATTAATTGTTTTGCCGTTTAAAATTTTTTGATCTTAATAAATAGGGTTATATTGGCAGGTGGATCTGATTCTAGATCAGTAACCAACACTGAGACAGTTCATCAATATGTGCCTAAACACAAGTTATTTTAACATGCGTTAATTTTCTAAAGAAAAAAAGATACAACATTCTGTATTTGTGGTACGTTAAGGGTAAATTATTTTATCCAAGCAATGCCTTTTGTTAACTCCATATAATGAAATTGTGTAGCTTTTGAACCACTTATTAGTCACTGGTGAATTCTAATATTCTTTCATGCAATTGTAAACCGACTAGATACTTAAAAATCTGCCAATAGCAGTCAACGGTTATTAGTGTTTTAGTTATTCAGCTTTTTTGTAATAGCTTAATTAAATAACTTAATCTGGTTTTGTTGAGTAAATAATTGCTACTCTCAATACATTGAATCTTGTGAAGGCGAATATACAGGTAACACAATGTACACTAAACTGACCTGTTGAATGACCAGACTGTGGTCTTGTGAATGTGGGCATCATGCCAAAGATATTGTTCCATTTCCACATGGTGATATAAGGTGGTTCTGCAACTTTTTTTCTTTGTGTTTATTGGTCCTTTAATTATAACTGCCAAATTGACACGTTCAATAAAAATGCTTTTACAGACAGTGTATTCTTTGTTTAACTCTTGTACACATGCTGACAATGCAGCAATTTCATCTTGCAGATGAGGTAAGGTGACTTGGATAAGACGAGGGGGCTAATACTGTTTTGTTGGTACCAGTTCACCCGGATCACACAGGCTTTGGGGTTAAAGACAGTCAAAGCGGGATGAGTGCAACAGCCTATTCACATGACTTGCGTAAGAACGTTGCTCCATTGATATACATCACTTTCAATGAGGTAATGTATTGGTTTTAGTGCTGCACACACCATGATGTCAATGGTCTTTAACGGGTGTGAAATGGCCTGTCTTAAAGTAGTTGTGTCCTTTGCCGTAGCTTTGGGGCGTAGTTTGGGGAGGTCTGCGCAAATCTCTCTGATTGGAAATAAGCAAGTAGAGACATTTAAATTGACATGTCATTGTAAGTGTAGCCAATGGTGCCTCTAGCAAATATGAACTAAAAGGAGCAAATACTCATGCAATCAGTTATTTTCTATTTTGTATTTGGAATTAATATAGAACAGTTAAATGGACTTCTCTGTGTTGATGGGTGGGATAAACCCGTAATTTAATACATTTTGAGTTCTTCATGTAAATCAAGATGAAGAACAAGTCCAAGGGAACTTTTGAGAGCCGCAATACTGTATATGACAAATATATCTAGCCTACCTGTTGTGTATAGATGCTATGTGAGATGCAGTGCCTGACTACAGCCATAGCTTGGTATATTGATCATATACAAGGGGTATTTTACTAGGAAATATTCCTGGTAGAATTCCTGAAGTCCCCTCAATTGGGGTGAGAGGGGGGCTTGAGATGACCTTCTAAAAGTATGGATTTAAATTGTGTATATATCTTTTTTAACAACATATCAATAGACATTGTGTTTATTTGGTTTGGCTTAACCTTGAAAATAGAAAAACTTAACAAAACAATTGTGGGTATGCCAAGATTTTTACTGAAATAATTAATGAATGGTGTAGGGGGAGAGAACATGGATTTGTTTTTCAGAACTTAAATATTACTTTAAATGCCAAATAAACAAGGGCTGGATTTTCAAAGACAATTATTGTTTCGGGGAATATTAAATGTAAACAATTTTAAAAATGTCTATGCTAAATTTGACTCGAAGTGACTGACTGCTATAATTTATAGTAAAAATATCATAGATATCATGGAGTTTTTTTGTTATTAAAGAACAGCCTTAGCCTGGTATATTTACCACATATCAAGGGTTTTCTACCGGGAAGTATTCAACCACGGGCCCGATTTTTTTTTTTTTTTATGGTGCCATGTGTTTGGAACAATGTTTTATTTTTTATTTTGAAATATTAACGTATTTAACCGATAGGGGGCGGTACAGACTGAACCAGGAAGTAAATGTTTTTATACGACCGTGTGTACAATATGATAATGTACAATATACTCTGATTTCAATGCTGAAGGCATTGTAAAACCTGAATTTACAGCACGATGACTGAACTCAAGAAACAACACGGGTAAAGTCTTAACGCAGTTATTTGTCGTCATTAATCAAGGCAACATTGTTTGAGAAACCGTTTTCCACGACTCGTTACAGCTAAATTATGACTTCACATGTAATTCGTGAAACGTTCAAAGGCATTGCCCGTGCTGTATTTAATGGGGGGACACGAAAACTTGAACCACTAACCCATGAGGTTAATCAACCTCCTCCAGTAAACTGTTGGCCAGTGGAGTTCAATTTAATCAAATGTATATTTATCAGGGAGAGAAAATGGATAAATATTCGTAAAACAGACAGATCTAATGGGGAGTGCTGTCGGAAATAATTCCTTGCGGAAAGAAACGAGCATCAGCAAATACAGTGGCAGTGAATGTACCGAAATGAGCTATTTCTAATATTAATGAAGGGTTTATTAATGTCTGTTTTTCGCGCTAGGTCAGGAGCGTACGAACCAACATCTCATATCCCTTATTGAATGTCTAAAAAAACGTTATTTACAATGACAGAACGTAGTGCATTTATATTAAATGCAAAGATTATTATATAATAGAAATCGTTATGCTAACCAATCAGACAACTTTGGACAGTCATTGTGTGTCCATGGTCCCACTTCATCTCTGATATTAAGTTAGGCTTACTTTTAGGAAAGCTAACGTAACTGGATGCAAATTCTTTGCTGTAGTATGACCAAGCAGTAGTACCAAGGGCCAGTTTTGTGTTTACAGAATAAGATTTGTGCTCCATAAAAAAGCAAGCTCAGTGGATAATCTCTATGAATGCTTGCACAACAACTATATTTCCGATTTTCATTTGCCATTAATTGATAGAAAATGTAGTAGAAGAGTAGATCAATAAACAAAAAAATCTAAATTAAATCTATTTGAGTGACACTTTGTAACAAAACAAAACACAAATTCCAAGGAGCATGCATAGTTATGCTATGGACTTTAGCTTGTGGTCTGAAGAAGGATGTTGTCAGGGAAAACAGTGCTGCCTGTCAGGAATCCTTTGTGGCTTGAATGCCCCCAGAGCTAGTCAATGTACCAGCTTGGTCAACCAGCATAGAAATACCACCAGCCAACAAGCCTAAGTTGGTCCATTACTATGATCGGCTACACCAGCTGTTTTTTTTTTACCTCAAACTTCCTTTGTTATGTTTCAAAAACAATGTCAGCATTAATTAGTAGTAATGTGATATATTGCTACATTTCATTGAATGATTGTGACAGTTGTGTTTTATTAATAAAGGCTAACATAAATATGCATTTTTTCCTAATGTACAGTCAATACAATGATAAAAGATCAACCGTTGTGTAACTGAACATCAATAATGAACACATTGCTTGCCCTGCCTGAAAATGCTGAGTGATAAGGTTTTTTATGATTATAGTTTAGGACTCAATACGGATAAGAAGTATATGATGTGCTCCTAAATGCAGAACCACACAAATATATCTAGGAGCAAAATGAAAGTACAAGTTTTTAATGATAACAAATAAATAAAGGTTCATGGATGTGTTTTGAGTGATCCTACATAGCAGATCTGAGCATGAAATGGTACACTGTTAACAGAATTTCCCCCTCACTTTTATACTTCATATACATCTATTGTGACACTTTTTAAAGACCTATTTTACATATTCCCAGTAAGTATTTCTAATATAGAAGTCCTATATACTGTATGTATGTATATATATATATATATATGTGTGTGTGTGTGTAGCTTAATTAAGACTCACATTTTTGTAGTGAATGCGGGAAAGACTGCTTTGTTGACACAGCCATTCATGTGGAGGTCAAGGTAAGATTTTTTATAGTGTTAATGCATATAGCATTATTGTAAAAACATTTCAATTTGTGTAAAAAAGGACTGTCCAAATAAAAGTTAAAATATAAACTTTTCTTTACTAAAATCATAATATAAATTCTCACATTTGCTTATTTAATTTTTCTCACGTTAACTAATTAGCTTTTGGGCTAGCAAGGCATTTAAACTTTCTCTGACTGTACTGGACATCATCTAAGAGTATCAGGAAGAGAGACTAGAACAAATTATAAATGTATAGAGATCTAGCTTAATATTTGATCAAGCAAAATAGTTTCCGAGTGCTTGCAACACATTTTCCTCCAGTTTTGGTCTAGCTAGCTAGCCACTAGCCAAACAACTATTCCTTCTTTACTTAGAAAACAACTGTCATGGATATATTGGGAACTGAATCTAGAATTACTGTGGAGGAGAGAAAACCAACCAAAAAATTACTTATACGAGTATTAAAATTAACAAAAGATTATTGTGTTAAAATTAGATAAGTGTTAAAATTGATATAAAGATTTTACGTATTTATTTATGTTCGATATTGTAAGGCATTGCATTCTTTATTGTAAAAGGAAGATTGTGAGGAGAGTTTCCTGCCGAAAGAGTAAATGAAATGCTGCAGCAATTTATCTGCTGTGATTGCTGATAAGGAGCTGACCCGAATTTCACGTAGCCCACGTCTCCTGTTTGATTGTTTTTATTTTCAAATTGATCATGTGAGAAAATGTCAGCATCATGGTCTTTCACCCTCAATCTCATAATAAAAAATATATATACCAAGTCACTCTTGAACATTGTGACATTTTCCCTCAGAATTACTATGGCAGGACCCTGAAGAAGACTTCAGACCTAAAGAGCAAAGCATGTGTGACCCCATCCCAGCCTATCCCGGCCTTCATCCGCCAAGCTCTGGCGAAGGTCCACCCCGAAGTCGCAGCCAGGTTGGTTCCCAATAAAGTCGTGTTTTCAGCATTTCGCCAAGTAATATTGCAGTCATCTAAAGCCACGTCTCGGTAAGCGTCTTGTCGGCGTGTGTATTCCCAATATTGACTCGGGAACGGTTTGTTATTTGTGATCTGGATTCCTACATATGTCAGGTGTGTGCTTTTCATTCTGAAATGCGAGTCACTCACTGCCGAACCGTCCTTGATTTACCCGATTCCCCCCCCAGATATTATGGCTGCGGGGTGGTTGTGCCAGTGTGTATGGAGGGCTGCAGGCTGCTGGATCTGGGCTGTGGCAGTGGGAGGGACTGCTACATGCTCAGCCAACTGGTAGGGGAGGATGGACACGTCACTGGCATCGACATGACTGAGGACCAGGTGAACCACAGGGCACCGGCATGACCAAGCGGGCGTTCTCAAACCTCTCCTCAGTTAGCGGCAGCCATTCCATGTGTTCGAACGTATCTAGGGCCAGCGCACCCTGATCTAATTATCACCACCTTGATTAGGTGAAGCAGATCAGCTGGTTCAGGGCTACAACAAGAACTTTACACGTCTGCTGGTCCCAGGGGAGAGGTTTGAGGACTGCTGATTTAGTAGAAATCGCTGAACCTGTCGCTTGGATATTGGTGCCTGGTTGTGTATGTGAAAACTGAAATGTATATTCTGTTCCGTCTAGTCCAGTTTTGTTGTATTGTTTGATGTTGTTTTTCAGTCCTGGATATTTGTTTTTCTCTCTTCATAGCTTATGGTGGCCAGAAAGTACTTAGACCACCACATGCAAGAGTTTGGATACAAGAAGCCCAATGTCAACTTTGTTCAAGGCTACGTTGAGGCCCTTACAGAAGCTGGACTGAAGGAGAACTCCTTTGATATCATCATGTGTGATGTCATTGTTTATGTTTGCGCTTACCCTTGACTGACTGCATTTCATCATATGTTAGTGGTTGCTGCATTTCACTGTGTGTTATTTTCCCCTTTGATACACAGATCCAACTGTGTTGTAAATCTGTCCCCTGACAAGAGACGAGTATTGAGTGAGGCTTACCGTGTGCTAAAGGTATGACGTGTCCTGCACTGTATCATGTGGAACTACAGGAATTTACAATTAACAACATAACAATTCACCTTTAAGACTGTCATGTATGTCAGTGAAAAGTAATCGCAAAGGGTCCTCACATGGTTTCCTTCTTCGTATTATACAATGCTAACACAATGAATCCCCATGCATTTCTTCCTTTGGATATCAGGATGGAGGAGAGCTGTACTTTAGTGATGTCTATTGCAGCAGTAGGCTCTCAGATGAGATCAAGAATAACAAAGTCCTATGGGGTACGTAAGTAGGATAACCAGGAGACTTCTTTATGTTAGTTATAGCGACATTTCAAAACTGCTATACCATCCAAAGCTAATAAGCTAGGTATTTGTTATTGTATCGCTAGGTGAATGTTTAGGTGGGGCACTTTGGTGGGAGGATCTAGTGCAATTGGCTCAGGATGTAGGATTTACTCCCCCGCGATTGGTCACTGCCAGTATCGTCACCGTGGACAACAAGGAACTGGAGACCATCTTAGGTGAGATGTGTTGACGGACAGAATAGTTTTAGAATGGACATTGTCCTATCACCTCTAACCATACCAGTTAACATGAAATTGTTACACCACACTGTGTTTATAAAATGCATACTTGGACTACTTTTTTGACTTAACTGAGATATGAGGGGCAGGTCATTATTTCTTCTGGAATTGTAGGTGACTACAAGTTTGTCTCTGCCACCTACCGTCTCTTCAAGATTCCCCACATTTCAAACAAAGGCTGTATGGTCATTTACAACGGAAACATTACTGGTTTTGAGGAGTGTTTGGATTTTGATGCTTGGTACAGGTTCAAGGTTTGTACAACATACAGTTCTGGGTTTTTCTGCCAGATTACCGTTCGCTTTACTTTTTTTAAATACAGCTCCAGAAAAAATTAAGAGACCTCTGCACCTTTTTCTTTCTGTGCCAAAAAACTTGTAAAGAAACGTTTTGAGTGAGGAACAGAAGCGTTCAATTTGCAGTGGTCTCTTATTTTTAACCCTTCTATTCCTCTCACTAAACCTTCCTTTTCAACTTTTTTGCAAAGAAGCAGTGGTCTTGTCATTTTTTCCAGAGCTGGATGTGTATGTTTGTGTTATGTAGGGATGTAAAGAAAACCAATTTCCAAAGTTACAGTTTGCCAATAAATATATATTTGAATCATTTTGATACTCTATCGGTGCCTTAGTAAGTTTACACAGGTGTATGTCATAGACAGTTAGTAACTAAGTGTGAGTGTGTATGTGTCCCAGGTAGATGAGACAGTGCATGTGGATGAAGAGGTTGCTAGCATCTTGACCCATTCCAGGTTTGCAGATGAGTTCACTTTCCAACCACCAGGGACGCATTCTGAATGCAATGTAAAGAAATCCAAGGTCGGTACCAATTCCAAGTCCAGTGCAGTCCATGTGTCAAAACCCTCGTGCGTACTAGATGTGGCTGGAGTGTACTAGATGTGGCTGGAGTGTACTAGATGTGGCTGGTGCGTACTTGATGTGGCTGGTGCGTACTTGATGTGGCTGGAGTGTGTACTCAATTCACAACGCTGGGGCTGTGTGTATAAAGTTTGTGAAACCCACGCTGACACCCTCCCACTGTGAATTCCAAATTGACCTTTAGACCCCTCTAGGCTCAATTCGGAATTCAGCTCTGACCTCTAAAACACACACACACACAACATATATATATATATATATATATATATATATATATATGCCAAGGTCAAGCAGATGTGCTGCAGTCACAACTAGACTGTGTTGGAGTCCTGGTGGGAACCTTTACCAGGATGGAATGCATGTCCTCCCCTCAGCCAATGGAATGTCTCGAATGTCTTCTTATCATGCTCTCTCATGGTCTCTGAACAAACACATGCTCATGCACACAAAGGAAGACTATTTTTAGTTTGTTTATATTTCCAGTATATTTACAGTTAGATTTATTTTTTCATAATCCCTGCACATTCTTCAGTATGTGGTGGTTCAGTTTAGTCTTGGTCCTGAGGAGGTTGACTGTCTGTGGGGTTCAGTTTAGTCTTGGTCCTGAGGAGGTTGACTGTCTGTGGGGTTCAGTTTAGTCTTGGTCCTGAGGAGGTTGACTGTCT
>JACXGJ010003290.1:0-43590 GCA_016801105.1 Esox niger | reverse complement strand
CTGTCTGTTGCAAGTGAACTTAACTCAAGACCTATCAATCATGAGGCATCCAGATCAGGTCATGATGAACTGTTTGGAAAGTACATACAAGCTACAGCTACCGACAATGGAGATAAGATAAACTGATAACAGACAAAAAAATATTGCATTGTGACAAATTCCAGTTCAGGGTTGTTGACTGCATTGGTATGAAAACAGTTTAGATGGACATTTATATATTTTTAAGTGCCATTTTAAGTGCCAAAAATGTGTTCAATCCTAAAAGTTTAGACACTATGTTTAGTTGATAAATGTTTACATAGAATGTTTGCATGAATGTAAAATATGTTTTATCCCCTGAAACCTTACCAAAAGTCTTAGTTTTTTATTCGTGAATCAAACAGACATTAACATCGCCATGTTTACTACATAACACATTACCGTGACTTTGTGTAAATATGAGCCTACAGCTGTTTTCAGTGATATCCAGGGAAACCCTGTGCTCTCGCGCTGTGTGTCATTCCAGGTGGGTACAGTGAATCCCTTTGAACTGGTACTGCAGCTGGGGACCGCAAGCGCCTCTTTCGGCACAAGAGGGTGCTGTGGCGCGCAGCCGCAATCATCTTGCAGCAAGTGATAGGAGACCGCGACCCAAGACTGCAACACGGGACATGAATGAACGTCTAATGTATGAAGATGATTGAAATTCATTGGAAATTAATTGCAATGGATTTTTGGAATGGCTTAATTATGGCGTTTGTTTTAAATGTACATTTGGGTAATATCGTCACAATCCAAAAGAAAAGAATTGGTCTGTGTGGCCGGCCTCCGCATAAATTGTATTAAACCTGACGTATTTACATTGGCCTCAAAAGTACTGGCAGATCAGGTGGGGCTATAAACATTACACCACGCGTGCCCATTGGAGAAGACACGACAGTTACCCCAATGCAATGCACTACTGCTACCTACACATATATTTAGAAATGATGGCTTCTTTTTGAAAGTTGCATTGTGAGTCATGTGTAAACTTGCACGTTGTAATTGAAATATTAATTTGAGGATAAGTGGGTACGTAATAAAGTTTTTTTTTTTTTAAACCCTATACGGCCTAATAGGACTAATTGTTTTCCCATGTACCGCATTTAAATAAAAATATCCTCATGCCAGTTATTGGCGTGATTCTCTCTGTATTCGTTTGGAACACGCATTGCTATCGGGCTACCAATGGTGCACATTCTCGTCATTATCATTTCTGAATAGGCTTCTTAGGTCTGGTTGGTCACCTACCGTAGAACGCTCTTAAATGGCATATATTCCATTCATTCAGTCCTCTGAAACCGCTCACCCTCCGCATCCTTGCTCTATTCGACTGGTTGGAGTCACCGGGCATAAGTTACCCACACCACAAACAAACAGACATACATACATTACAAGATCGTATTATATCCATTCGTGTATTATTTTATTTTATTATTTATTGGTTGCCTCTGAAATCCATCTGAAGAAGTCACGAGGAAAGTCCTGTCTTAAGCTTTTTTGCTTGAGGTGCGCTTGTTTTGGGTTTTCATTCGCTGGAGCGGCAGCGAACACCCCGCCCCCGTCCAGTTGCCGCACTGGATTGGGTGCTGCCGTCTCCTGTCTCGGGGACATCAGCAGAGGCACGAGTTCGCTCATAGCCTGCGCTCAGGAGTAATCAGTTTCGGACGCGTAGTGGAACCAAGCTCTTGGGTCCCCGATGCTGCACATGTCACGGCGACCCTCAGCGGAGATGAAGGCGGACTCCGATTGGCTCTGATTTTTAAAAGCCCTTTTCATTCAGGAGGTTGCCCATTATCAACATGGCAGAACCGTCGGCCCCAGTACCCACTGCAAAAATGGCGTCACTTAGCCGGGTTCGAGCTCTGACGATGATTTTCTTAACTGTCAGCGGTTGTTTGTTCACCCCGACAAGTGGCAAAGAAGGAGGGGTAGACTCGGACACGGTTATCATCGGGCTCCGGTTGGAAGACACGGACGACATTTCATTTATGGATAAGGGTTACCTGCGGGTGAGTGAACGGTCCCGTGTGAAATTGAGGGTCTACGGGCAAAACATAAACAACGAGACCTGGTCCAAAATTGCATTCACTGAACACGAGCGGATCCGACCAGTCGGGGACTCTGACAGCTCGTTAGTGGACAGCGGAAGCCAGGAGGATACGTCCGCGCATCCATGCGGTATAAGGACCTCGGATATAATTATTTTGCCCCACATCATTTTAAGTCGCAGAACGTCTGGAGTAGTTGAAATTGAGGTCAAGCCCCTACGAAAAACGGAGAGGAGTAAATCGTATTACCTGTGCATCGCCACCTCGACACCCGCACACCACGCCGCTGGCCTGCACGACCCTTGGACTGAGAACACCTGGATTTACCACGATGGAGATGACACTAAAGTGATAGTGGTAGAGGAGAAGAAGTTCCTACTACCGTTCTGGCTCCAAGTCATCTTCATTTCCATGTTGCTCTGTCTCTCGGGCATGTTTAGCGGTTTGAATTTGGGACTGATGGCACTGGACCCAATGGAGCTACAAATAGTGCAGAATTGTGGCACCGAGAAGGAAAAGAATTATGCCAAAAAGATAGAGCCTGTTAGGAGTCAAGGGAATTACCTGCTTTGCTCACTTCTCCTAGGCAACGTACTCGTGAATACAACTCTCACTATCTTATTGGATGATATTGCAGGTTCCGGGCTTATTGCAGTTGTAATGTCAACTATTGGAATTGTCATATTTGGAGAGATTGTCCCTCAAGCTATATGCTCAAGGCATGGCCTTGCCGTCGGTGCCAACACCATTTTCCTCACCAAGTTTTTCATGCTGCTCACCTTTCCGGCGTCATACCCAGTGAGCAAACTATTAGATTACCTTTTGGGCCAGGAGATAGGCACCGTGTACAACCGCGAGAAGCTCTTGGAGATGCTCCGAGTCACGGATCCGTACAATGATCTGGTCAAAGAGGAGCTGAACATCATTCAGGGTGCCCTGGAGCTCAGGACTAAGACCGTAGAGGACGTGATGACCCCGCTAAGAGATTGTTTTATGATTCCAGGTGATGCCATCCTCGACTTCAACACCATGTCCGAAATTATGGAGAGTGGCTACACGCGCATCCCGGTGTTCGAGGGCGAGAGGTCCAACATTGTGGATCTATTGTTCGTTAAGGACCTGGCGTTTGTTGATCCAGATGACAGCACACCGTTGAAAACCATCACTAAGTTTTACAGCCATCCTCTACATTTTGTGTTCAATGACACCAAGTTGGATGCCATGTTGGAAGAGTTCAAAAAAGGTGAGCCACGTTCCTAATTCTGCCAATCATATGAATACAACTTTAATTTCAGAATCTGTTGATCCAGGCACGCTGTAAATGAAATTAGCGTGTAAATTCAAGCAAACTATTATCTTACGGTTCCGTAATTTGAATTTGGTAGAGTTGCCTAACTATTCATTTAGAGCAAATGAATAAATAGAGTTGAATTAGCCCACATACTTATATAATAGCGTAGAAGTGTTGCTATGCATCAGTAAACAGTCTTTTCACATCTAAACTGTATACTTTTGTTTAGCTCTTCAAATGAATGACGTTTTTGTCCTATCTGATTGATAATAATGGTTTTGCCTCATGTAACTGTGCATGCATCTGAAAATACTGCCCATCAGCTTGCTAGACTTGACTTTTAGGTGTCTCAGATAAAGATACATTACGGAATTCCTATGTATTTGTGAACCTTCTGTTTTTGTCCAGATGTGTCAATTTGTAGTCCATACATGCATCTTTTACTGTCTTACATCAGTTAGTCACAGAATCCCTGGTTTGAAAGCAATTAAAGTGTTAAGCTGCATGGATAGCATTTTCCCCAGGTGGGCCAGGTGTCTATTGCAATTCAAGTGACAGCCTATAAGCTTCAGCCCATCCATTTAACTGACAGCTAGCAAGATGCACACAGCACAGACTGAGAGCAACGACCAGTGCACTTACCTGCTCATATCTGATCTAGTATGCTGTTTTCTAAGACCTTTTTGTTGCTCTCAAGCACTGCTTAGTAAACTGCTGGTGAAAAACACTGGAAATCTACTGGAAAATCTCTTTAATTACAAATGACAAATACATGTTATTTAGGCATGGACTTTTCCCGTAGGCTAACCAGCGACAGGTCATCCTCAATTGTCTTCCTTCTTTGAACAATCCAGCAAAATACGTTTTTTTTAATTAAAATATGGAGGTGCGACACGCTGATGTCACACTGATGTCACGCAAAGACATACACGCATTTTGGATGGACAATGGCCAAAGCCATTTGCATCCATTCAACAAATACTTTATTTATCTAGTTATTATAGCAAGTTAAAGTTTTTTTGGGGGGGGTTATCATTATAGCTGTGATTTATGAGTGAATATCTTGTGAGATAATTGTGTGTAGATTTTGCAAAATACTTAAATTGTATGCAGCAGCTTTTCGCTAGAATGCTTGTGCACATTATGTACTGTAAGCTTAGCAAAAGCTAGCCAAAGAAGCATTTTACTGGTTGAAATATTGAAACAGTTGTTGTGCTGGGAATAAACACCATGTAGAAGTAAATGAAGGCTTATTTTCTGTCAGTCTATCGTACCCCGTTTTCTGGAAACAACTTGTGTGTATTGCCCTCCTGCATCAACATTTGCAGAACCCCAAATGGGTCTATGGCATCCTGAAGTTGCAGAGTGCTTCCACATAAAAAGCCTGGTTAGAGATGGGAGGGTGTACTTTTTGTCACCTCTTGGGTCATTTCCTGCAAAGAGGGGGGAATAGGAAAGGGGAATTTTCATGTTATCTTTCACCATCACTTCCATCCTGCATTAGTGTTCACACATTTGTTTCTTTTTCTCTCTCTCTTTCTTAATCCCTCTTCCCTTTTCTTTCTTTATCTCTTTTTCTCCACTACACCTCTTCCTCTCGCTCCCCCTGTCTCTTTCTACGTTATTCTCTCTTTTCATCCCTTCAGTCTGTTTCTTTGTGATTACTGAATTGCCTTAGAACGTTCATTAGGTCCTTCATTCATGGGAATGTTTCAACCACGTCGTGCTAAGGTTATCAGGTGGGGGCATCTCAATTGAGAACCTGCTTAATGCCCCTCCCCTCCCTCTTCCCTCTCCCTCCTCCAGTTGTGTGCTTTGCCTTTGAGTGATGGGGGCGATAACCCCTTTTGTCCAGCCCACTGGAATGCAGTCGTGTGGATAATGAATAACAGCTCCTTCCTAACACCCTCAAGCCCCCTAGTGTGTGTGTGTGCTGCATGTATGAGTGTCGTGTGTGTGTGTTTCAAGGATGGTGTGTGTGGTGAACGAAGTGTGTGATATGTGTGTGAGAGAAACCAAAAAGTATGTTTGTGTGTGTGTTGTGTGCATGCATTGCACGTTCAACAACACATTTCCCTCAAATTTACAAATGTGGTTTGGGGAGTTAGCAAGTTAACTTTGGTGGAATCTGACATTGAACTCAGTGTTTAAATGACAGTATGTCATAAACGTGTGTGGTGATGATAATTTTTTCATATTTCAGAGAAATGTTACAAAGTTGATACGCATTCTTCATTTGAGTGCTTGTTTTTATATATTTTATATTGTAAATTGTTGTACATTAACCACAGGTACATTTATGAATGAACAAATGAAAAGTTTTGGTATAAAAAAAGTTACAACCATGTTTGAAGGTACATTTATAAATTTGGACACAATAGGCAGATTAATTGATGACAATACATTGTTGTATCTTGGATTAATTTATACTGATTTGGCCACCCGCACATTAACTGACACTTTGTTCTTCATGTTGTCATACAACAGCAAGACTCAAAATGCAAATGCTAAGCATAAAATCAAGACTAACCACTGAGAGGTCTTTTATACATGTTCTAACAACACAAACAAACAGCAGTTGCCTAAAATGAAATGGCTGTGAAGCCAATTGTACAGTTATTTTGTGAACCTGAAACGGGGGCATTTCGTACCAAACCTTTACATTTCCAATGTTTCTTCTTATATGGATGAAAATACCACCAAATTTAAGCCCACAGTCTGCACTTAAAATGGAACTGAAATGATATGATGATGATTGTGTTAAAGTACAGACAGTCAGGTTTAGTTTGAGTTTGAGTTCAAGGGATTGCTGGTTTAAGCCCTCGGGGTGTTCAAAGCAGAATGTTACATTGGTGCCATGACCCGGATCACTCAGTTGGGCTCTACCCTGCTGTTGGAGTTGGTGCGGAGGAAGAGTAGTTCAAATGGGGTTGATGGTAACAGGTGTAAAACAGCTAGTCACTTAGCAGTTGGTGCTAATGTCATTTTACTCTGTTATGTCACTTGCTATAAGCCCTTTAAGTAGTTGCTAAGTGGATGGATGTTTTGTGGGTGACAGTCCCCATTGTGTTCAGTACTCATCCATGGTTTTGAGCAAAACTCGAGGGAATTGAAGCGGAACTGTTACTTCCACTGCCGGACTACAGTGTACTGCAAGGTTCCAAAACACAAATTACCCTGCAAAAGGTTTTGTTGATTGCAAGAGGAGTGTGGAGAAAATAGCAACTGGTATGCCAACTTATGAAATCAGGTAAATAGGGTTATGTTTTTGGCGTGTATGGCTGCCAGTGATGATGTAACTCCTGATGGATACCGTAGGGTGAATTTTAAAGTGTCTTGGTATCTTCACCAGGGAGTTACATGCAGTATTCATGCAATCATCGATTGCAAAGGTCTCAAAACAAAGTACTATATATGATAATTTTCCATATACTTTTGGTCATCTAAAATGAGGGGACTAATAACAATTCCTGTGATTCATACAAAGTGTATGGTTTATTGTTGTAAATACTAGATGCAGTACAGTATCACTATTTTCCCTCCATCAACATTGTATCGATACATTGACAACAAGAATCATTTTCCTATTAACTTATTTTTTCTGTGCTTTGAATTGCAAATGCTAGCAAAGACATCCTATAACAAACGATATAGTAAAAGGATACCACAGTAGCGTCCTTTTAGGTGCAGCTGAAAATGCCAGAGTTTTGATGCTTTGGCTTGAACTCACAGCAATAATGTTTTGGGAAAATTAACTTTAATATGAAACATAAGTAATTACTAGAAATACTTGTAATTTTTTATCCTTGATAATCCATCCCATCCTCTCTTTGATGAGCTGTGGCTACTAAGGAGCACCTTTAGGGCTTGTTTACATTACGAGAGAGAATAAAACAGTAGACACTAGACTTATCTTGCATATACAGTCACACTGTATGCTCTCTCCCTGCTGCTATGCATGTCCTCAAATCAAATCCCATTTATTTAATAAATGGGATTTACATGCTTTTACAGATACCCAACCTGAGACCCCGAAGAGCAAGCAACAAGAGTGTTGATGCACTGTGGTTAGGAAAAACATTCTAGTAGGGTGGAAACCTAGGAAGAAACCTAGAGAGGGACAAGACTGTTAGTGGTGGCCAGTCCTCTTCTGGCTGTGCCAGGTGAAGATTATGACCTTTTGGGCCAAGTCAATGTTTTTGCATGATCAGAAGACAAGCAGGTCAATGCATGCATGTGGGCTGTGTCCAGAACCTTTAAACAGAATCCAAGTCAGCTGCAAGACCAGGTCAGCAAGGACTGGGACAGTCAGGTGGGGTCTAGGCATTGGCAGCAGGAATCATCCGGCAGCAACTAAATCTGAAACACAACGGGGGGAATCAGCCCCGAGTCAATAGGGCCAGATAGTCCTAAAGCATGGTCATCGGGCTCATGTCCTCCCAAGGTTAAACAGGACACCATGTCCCTTCGAGAGAGCAAAAGGATACCTCATCAAGTGTCTCAGACTGACCCCCTGTCTGTCAGTCCGAAACAGGTGGTCCAGAGAGACAGTGGCCCAATACGGAGATAGCCACGGACAGAGACAACCAGGCAGGAAGTAACTCTCCCCACTTGCCGAGCATCAGACCAAAGGGACACCAACCAAACTGCAAACACCCTGAAAAAGGGCAGAGTTTAGCCCGCATAGTTCATTCCCATTGTATGAGGGGGAACAAGTGTAAACTAGGGACTTGCGCTTGCGGAAGTGTTGCTAAAACATTATTTTTATTTTTCCTATAAATGTTACGTTATTAAAGGCTTTCAGTATTTTATTGTTTTAATATGTTTGGGACCTGTTAGAGTGCCTTCAGAAATATTCAGACCACTTTAATTTCTACACATTTTGATGTTTTATGGACTTAATTAATACTTGAGCAATGTCTGCCAATTTATTGAAATTGGAAAAACTGAAATATCTCATGTACCCATTGCCAATACAATTTAAATTGAGCTCTGATACATCCTGTGCCCAATGATCATCTTTGAGATAATTGGCAAATCGTATTCACCTAGGCCTGTGGGAGAAATACAGTCTGCTGACTTGTACAAAACTTAATATACAATAAAAATCAAACAACATCACCCATGTGCTTTATGCACACATCAAATCAATGCATTTTGATGACATTATGAATTAATCAAACATACCTGATCCAGAGAATGAGTGCAGTGAGGTTGAAATATTGAGTGCTTCTTCTCAGAAAGCCAACTCCAAAAGCAAGCAGTAGTCTAGATATTTAAAGAAGTAGTGTATTGTGCGATATAATTGATTCTTTTGTCATTCCAAAATGCTTCTCTAAATGAGTTGAAAGGCAGGCTCTGTTTGTGATCTTTTCATGTATGTTCCTTTGACCTTTGAAAACCTTTACAAAGCAGGTAAGTGGCAATTGATTTCACTGAGTTCTGTGTTCACTATGAGTGAAATATCTCTGAAATCTGAAATGCATGTACAGTGAGGACCAAAGGAATTTCAAGTGATATTTTTTGTGCCAAGCTGCATGTATTTTAAATTGTAGTTTGGCAAGGATTTGCCTACAATATCTGTTTTTTTCTTTCAGTTATCTTTTTTCTTTTATTCAAGATTTCATCCATATTGGTTGAGCTGTTTAGGTGAACTAGTTGCATTTTGTGCATTTGAGGAAGCCAAAAGAATTTGGAGGAATTAACAATATTTATATTAAAGTGGTAAAATGTTTGTCATTGCCCACAATGTGTACGCGAAGCTAGTGACTGTACGTCCCTAAACACTTTTACGTTAATGTGGATGCTGTCATAATCCATTCCTGGACTGTGAATCTATCCAAATATTTTTGATTTCCTAAAATGACAATACTCTACAAAAATCCTGTTATTTACAATTGATTTCCCCAATATGGATGATCCTTAAATTAAAGCTTTAACTTTATGTGTCCTTTAAATTTATGCTGATGTGGAAAGATGACAGACTACTACATTTCTGCCACTGTTCAAATATTTTTCTACCACTTTAAATATACGGTAATGTTACATAGAGCGCTCTCCACAGGATTTATTAAGTACAAAGTAAAAGTACTTGGCTGTGTTCCAGAATTAAGACCACTGGGGTGCAGAGTGTGTGGGTTTTCACTCTTCATTTTTAAATGATTGATCTGTTAAAGTCACTGGTTAGGTTCATAATCTGTAACTTTCCTCACCTTCTGAACACAGCCACGTAATTTAACTTTGTACATTGAACACCTTTGATTATTAATGTCGACAGACTTTTGTTTAATTTTACATGCGTGTTCACTAACCTTTCACATGTTTTACCCCATCGAAACAGGAAGTCACCTCTAAATAGTTCCTAACAACTCACATGAACTTGAACAAAAATATATATTATTGGGAATATATGTATCAAGTTAAGGGTTCTGGGGTGGCACGCATGTTTCTGAAGAAAGTATGTATCTATTAAGTTCTATTAAGTTCTATTAAGGTCTAGATATTTGCAGATTAACAACAAGGACGAATGTCTTGTTTATAGTAGCCGAAACAAGACATTCATTTCAGCCTCAATGACTTCTGCTATAATGTGTATGATCAATAAAACCTTGAAACATCCAGGTCCCAGTGTCTCAGTCCAGGAATCAGTAGGGTCCATGGGTTTCTGTACTTGGCCAGGCTCCCAAGGCAACTAGCCTTTTCTTCCATCCAACCTTTGTAGGGGTTGTAAAACCTACTGATTATAACTGAGGAGGAGAGGTCAAAGTTTGGTGTCAATCTGGCTCTAGTCGCAGCACCACACTTTGTTCAAAGTGCTTTGTATTGTAAGTCATTGTTAATTAATTTGACTGCCTCTTGTGGAGCTGGTTGCTGTACAGTCGTCTGATGTCAGTTTGAAGAAAGAATGAACCAACCCTCTTGCCACATTGCTTGAACTCAGATTTATTGTAGAGCACCTGTAAACTGCATTTATGTTGACTTTGTTAGTTTTCAAGAAATGTATTCTTTTTTTTCCTGTACTTTTTCACATGACCATTTTTATAACTAAGTATGTGTGTGGACAGTGTTTCACTGGGAAGGTGATGGTTGGCAATTTATATTGAAATCCATTTACACCATACCATTTTATTTTATAGCCAATGCAAATCTCACTAAGCGTAATCTAAATAACATGATCCATCTGTAAAAATGCCCTTAGATTACTTTTAAAGCATCAGACAATTTATTGCTGAATTACGAATATAAATCCAACTGATTTGCATAAAGTAACATGGGTTTTAATTATAAATGGATGAACGACCAACTTGATTTTTCAGTGCACTGAATAAGTATCAACCCTCCCTATGACTTCTCACGTTATGTTGCCTGAGAATGTCTGACTGAAATGGGTTTAAACGTTATCTCGTTTTTAAAAAATCTCCTCAGAACTTGAACTAAATATATAAATAAACCGCTAATATACATTGTTTAGATCGATTAGACACACTGTCTGTCAGAAAGGACTTTGGCAGTGGTCATGTCCTTCTGGTCTTTGAAAAGTCTTTAAAATCTTTGCCCAACTGAATTTCTTGATATTTGTTTCATTATTTCATTATAAGTCTTCTGGCACTGAAGGTTCGTGGGACCATGACATATAGAACTGTATAATTCCTGCCATATATTATTTAACTGATTTGAGTAAAAGTTTTATATGAAAATTCTGAATGTTCTCAATCATGGCCTAGGAATGAGAATCAATGGGCTGTGTCCAGCCCAGTGTGAGTATCACATTCATCAGCTGTGGCATCTTGTAAGATGACTCAAGAATATAGCGCTAAACAACATCATGTTACTGTATTGAATACAGTACAATATATGTGTATATTTTTTTGTGCATTGATTTTTTTAGTTGGTTGTAAATATACAGTCATTGAATTTGTAAGGACAAAATGGAAAAAGGTAAAATAAAGTTTGTTTCTGGATATTCATGTTCTTGACTGATATTCTTTCTGTGTTGGTCATCTTTGATAAAATTTTTGGGAATGATATTACAGCCCATGCTGTGATAATATGTTTGCTTGTCTTTTATTGTACAAACTGTATTTATAATCTAATTTATTGTAGACATACAAATTGTTGTTTACCATGTTAGGCTAAATTATCAATTGTAGTTAGCATTTTAGGGGCAAATGTGTAATGATTGATGTTATATATTTCATGTTTTGTAAGTCTTAGTGAATTGTGCAAAACTGAATGTGTCATTTTGGCCAACAGCTCATTAACCATTTTGAGAAAGTGATATTTATTTTGTCTGAAGTTCTCAAGCATCTGAGGAAAATAAAACACCCAGTTCAGATTTGGCCTTGTATTGTTGGCTGTTGTCCTGTTGAAAGGTGAATTCCTCTCTCAGTGTCTGGCATAAAGCAGACTGAAGAAGTGTTTCTTAAGAATTATGTCTGTAGGTATCTGAATCCATTTATCTGAACCGTCCCCCCACTTGGCCAATATCAGGCATAACCATATATTTTCAAGCCAGCACCAAACGTTTACATTTAAAGAGACAGTGTTCCTTCCAACGCCCACTCCTCCTCATTAGGAGCATAGATACCTGTTTGTTGTTTGGCCCAGACCTGTGTTCCACACCGCTGTCCCTATTTACCTTCCTTCTCTCTTGTATGTTATTGGTCATTATTTGGTTCTCGTGTCGCTGTGACATTGTATATGTTTTTTTGTGTAGTTCTGTTTTTGTTACTTCTTTCTTTTAAAGTACTGCTTGTGCTTTTGTTCTGCCTCCTGCCTAAAGCCTTACAGACTGATAGTCACTGATGTGTATTGTGGGGTTTGTACTCAACATAAAATTTTAGACATAGTCCCTTAACATAGTCCCTTTTTCTACTAAGGATGCACGTTTTGGCATATTTCTTTTCTGTATATAGGTATTTTCCGTTTTCACTCAGCTGTTCATGTCAGTAGTCACTACGGCGCTGTTGATCTATCCTCAGTTTTTTCTTATCACCACAGTTGAACTCGGTTTCAAAATCCCAGTAGGCCTCACAGTGACATCCCTTAACAGGTTTCTTCCTATCGTGCGGCTCATTTCAGATGGACAGTTGTAACTTTGATGTTTCTCGGGGGTTTATAATTATTTACTCGACCCTGATTGAAGAGACAGCCATTGTCTGATATCATATTGTTACCCATCTACCAATCCCTGGCCTTCTGTAAAACCTTCAATAACGCTCCCTGTCCTTCATATTTAAACAGCTCCTGCTTGCCGGTTAGCCCAGGGATCCCGCGGGGTGCTGTGCAATTGGCGAGTGACATCTAGGATTGGTGGTTATCAGTCAAATATGTTTGCCTTGCAAAATGTACTTTTTTTGTTGAGCTCCAGTTGACTCTTTTTTGTGGTTTGGCTGTGGGCCGGGGAATACCTTTGCTCTGGCGTATAGGGATTCCAGTTTAACTTTCTTGGTTGAGGGAACAGTGTAAGAAGAACCAGAACGACATTGGATGTATCTTGATTTCGACTGTACCGAGTCAGCAGGGAGTTGCTGCAGTGGCGTTTTAATCACAAATTAGATAGAACAAAATTCCCAAGAAAGAAATTGGTTAAAACAATAATAGTAAATAAATGTTTCACACATAGTGTGTCCATCTAATTATTTGTTTATTTGTTTAATGCGATTCATATTACGAATATTTAATGCAAATAATATGAATATTATAATATTATTTGCATTAAATATTCATAATAATAATCGGTCACAAAAAAGCAACTTTAAATCCATTTTAATCACACATTGCCCAGTTGTGTAATCTATCATTTTTCGCCATTTGCAAGCAGCGCCTTTAGACCAACATAGCACTATAGTCAGTCTACAGTAGCAGTCAATCCATCTTTTCATCAGTCTAACAATTTGGAATTTGCATACATAAACATATATTTGACTGTGAACCATATATAGTTGTGCTCATAAGTTTGCATACTCTGGCAGAAACTGTGACATTTTGGTATTGATTTTGAAAATATGACTGATCATGCATAAAAACATATTTTATTCAAGAATTGTGATTATGTGAAGCCATTTTTTTATCACATACTTGTTTGGCTGATTTTTAAATCATAATGATAATAGAAATCACCCAAATGGCCCTGATAAAAAATGTACATACACTTGAATGTTTGTAAACACACAAGGTTACACACACAGGTGAAAATGGCAATTAAAGGTGAATTTCCCACTCCTGTGGCTTTTTAAATTGCAATTAGTGTCTGTGTATAAATAGTCAATGAGTTTTTTAGCTCTGTGGATACACAACTATACCAGAAGACTGCGTGTTGTGATTGACGTTAAAGGGGGACAATACAGAGTATTAAGGACTAAGGGTATGCAGACTTTTAAACAGGGGTCAGTAAAAAAATGTCTTTGTTGCCATGTTTTGTTTTATGATTGTCCCATTGTGTTATGACAAACAGTTTAATGTGAATTCCATAAGAAATAAAAGACATCGTTTTGCCTGCTCACTCATGTTTTCTTTACAAATGGTACTGATATTACCAATTCTTTAAGGGTATGCAAACTTTTGAGCACAGCTGTATACTGTTTGCTATTCAATATGCTTTAGTTTCAGAATGTAAAACTAAAGCAATTCGTTTTGGTAGACTGTTGTGTGGTGAATTATTCCAAACGTCTTGCAGGAATTAGTCATAACCGGTCTTTTGATTTTGGCAGATTTGTGTCCTTTTCTCTGTCCAAGCGATCCCACTCAGCTTCAGTTATCTTTAGGTTACGGCTGTGTGGTGGCCAATTATATAAATTACCTTTTGGCCAACGCAAAACATTCTTGTTAAGCTGTATTGTACTCATCTTTATTTCTGTTTGTTGTAACTTTATAGTGTTTTACCGGCAAATTAACATGAACTACCAACATGAACACCATTAAATTACTATATTTTCTCAGGTGGCCAGAGACTTCTGTACAGTACTGAAGTCATGTCTGTATATAGTCAAGCGCTTTTCCTAGCTTCTCTTCTGGACTTGGGAACTGGTCAGAGACCTCTGGTGGAATGTCTTCTTGGGAATGTCTGGATGTCTGTGCTCTGTGTCAACTGATTGTACAGAAAGTTTGGTACTTTAAACACGTCAATACCTCCCAGAAAGATCCCTTGAAATGCAGTCAATCTCCTCTGAGCCAGGAGATATTGATATTGATGCTGTGACAGGACCAGCCACTAAACTTTTCACATAAAAACAAATGCCAATTAGATTGAATGATCACCCAAATGAATACATCCTAAGTGAGTACAGTGTGTGTGTAAAGGTGTCAGCAGGCTAGGTTTGAGTTGCACCTAGACGAATGTGAGTGGCACCTAAAAGTCTATGCCTCTTATGCTCCTTGAAATACAATGGCCATTATGTTGTTTTTCCTTCTTAAGGTGCCGTAGCAGCATCACAGCCATTAACACTTTCTGAAAGTGTTTCAGGATAAATCTAAATTACATCTAGAAGTGTGTAATTCATTGGTATATTTTTGTGGGGAACCTATTATTTGCACGATTTACTAAGTTATTTAATGCAGTGTTTCGCAATAAACTAATGTTTTCATGAAATCTACACTCAAAAACTAAAAGATAGTTGGACGATTCATTTGGAGTTCTCCCCATCGAAACACTGGGAAAACCGTTGTAAGTTCTTTGAAGAACCCTTCTACCAATGTTATTTCATTAAACCTTTTTTAATGGTTCTTCAAGGAACACTTTACCTAACCCTTTAGGGTTGATTTCTGAGGGGCTAGGTTATTCAAGTGGTTATTTTAGAAACATTTAAGAGGATCCTCCAATAACCTTTTCTCTTTAGAGTGTACTGTAGTCTGTCCACTTCCTAAAATGATTTTGACAGCTTATAACACTATTAGGGCATACGTGTTGGCAAACGAAGGCAAGTGTCCAAGAAACCCACCCCAAAATAAACCTAGCCTTTACACCAATGCTTTTGTGTGTATTCGTAGTTAGTCTTGTAATGCGAAGTATCATGGTTTTATTATTCTTATAATTTTTTACTGTTAGCTTTAGTCATCTGAGGTGGAAGAGATCCACGTAGCCATGCCTCTATATAGTGGTGTGCATTTCCCAGCTTCTTTTCTGGACTGGAGGTTTAGAAGGTGACCCCTTGTGGCGTTTCTTGTGAGGTATGTCTGGGCTCTGTGTTAACTGATCGAAACCGACCGTCTCGCCCTTTGAACACGTCAATAGCTCTGGACAAAGGCCAATCGCGATGCAGTCAATCTTTCCTCTACTTTGAGCCGTGAGAGGTTGATAGGCGTGTTGCTGTGGTACTATGCCCCCCATGCTGAGCCTCGTGCTGGTGGCTCGACCTGAGCTGGCTATCGTCATCCTGGTCATTCATATCGAGACAGACATCCCGTTGGAAACTTCTGAACTTCCTTGTTCGTTTTCCTTCTGTCTGACTGAAACCATTAGTGACTGTTAGCTGTACAGTACAGGAGCTCAGAGGGCCGCACAGCGGGAGTAGTGCGTTAATGAGCGAGACACTGCGTGCCGCCTGGGACAAACCCAAGTAGCACATACAGGATGAGGCAGGTCACACTAGCGTTGCTCTCTGTGGCCGGGCTCGCCGCTACGTCTCCTTGGACACGTAGCTGGATTTGCAAAGGTAGATGCCGGCATTCGCCTGAACTCCATAACCTCCCGCGAGTGTAACTTGGCCCAGCGCCAGTCAAGATCATTCCTTTCATTCCTTAAGTGATGTAATGTGTTTTCGGTTTCTATTTCTGCTTCCTCCCGCTCGTGTGATTTTTCTGTCTCGTGTTTAGCTACGGAGAAGGCTACTGTGCACGTATGGGCTTGTTTCTGGGGGTTGAGAAAGAGGCTTCTAATCTCACTACTGGAGCCTACATGGGCCCTGGCACGTATTCAACTAGTCCCCCTGCTTTCCTGCAATATAGGCCAATCTACGCTTAATTCATATTCAGCTGCCTCCACAGCTGCCCCTTCTTTCTTTTTGTCCCAGAGTGAAGCTCACCCACAGTAGTGGATGTTTACGTATTTTAACACTGTGATATTCTTTCCGGGTTGGGTAGCGGGTGCTGTTTGATTTCTGATAATTTCACAAAAGGGGGCTTTTATTTCTGAACAGCAAATTAATCTGTGGTTGAGCGTTTCTTCACCTTGGCAACGCCGCTTGTGCTTTATAATCCCAAAATAAGAAGTGGGATTAAATGGCGTCATGTTGGCAGTGGAGCAGGAATGGCTCCCGTTGAGGGATACCCCTTTGAACACAGTGTGACTTTTCCTTCAGGCCTTTACTTTATCTAGACTGATTGCATGCTTCACCTGAAAGTGGGTTGGTTGCCTCGCTTTTACTACCTCCGTTTCACTGAAACAGAGGCAACTTGCACATGTTGTTTTGCTGAGTTTCAGTGAAAGCGCGTAATGTATAGCGCCTACTGAGGATGTTGTTTTTGAAGTAATTCAGCATATCAGACCATAGTTCAAATGCTGTTTGAAATTATTGTTGCACTTTGAGTTTTAATTCATTTTTATTTAATTAATTTATATATATATGTATATATATGTGTGTGTGTGTGTGTGTGTGTGTGTGTGTGTATATGTATATATGTTATGGCTAGTCATGTTATACCGGATTCACATACACCCACTTAAATGGTTACTGCTAACAATTTCTGGCTGATATTGCATTAATAATGTGTAAACAGATATCAACAAAATATTCATAGCTTTCAAATTGTTCATTAGTATTAAGAATCTATCGAAGCAACATAATCTGATGATGTACTTTCTTCAATATATCAAGACCATTGTTGGTATAATTTCATGTAATATTCTCTCAAGCAAATGCAGATATTCTCGGAATGGATGTCAACTGAAAGGGTAACAGAGGATGTAACGTGCGAAAGAGCATATAGCTATAACGCTGTCTTTGTATCAGTGTTTCTACGACTTCGTCCTGATTTGAGATTCATATATGGCATAAAGATTCGGCCCTGTTACTGCATTCACTGAACCATGACTTAAAGTTGGGGCAACCGCTTAACTCAATAGTAGTAAATACACTTAACTCGATGAGGTAGCAAATTAAGAGCTGGAAAACTGTGATGCCAATTCCTTTATTGGGAGTGACTCCGTTACCACAAAGCCTTTTTATCAAATTTGGACTATACAATACAGTACTGATATGGTTTCTACAGATCAGTGATCAGGTTGTTATACCAATCTGTGATCAGTTTTTTTATATAGATCTTTGATCATTTTGCTAAACACATCTGTCATAAGTTTCTTATACAAGCCGGTGATCAGTTTGTTATAATGGCCTGTGCTCTGTTTGTTATACAGGTCTGTGATCAGTTTGTTAATAACATCGGTGATACATTTCTTATGAATGTAGGTTTTTTATAAAGGTCTGTGATCAGCTAGTGATACACATCTGCGTTCAGGTTGTTTGAGCCGGTGGTGTTAAAAGCCAGACTTGTAAAATGGGCTACATTCTTCAAATTCTGGTACAACATGGAGAGGCGATTAGCATTGTAGCAGTTGAAGAGTGTGGATCCAGCCTCCTGCTTCACTGTGTTCTGACCACAAAGTCTGTCTGATCTGTGATTACAGCTTTTCTTCACATTGTGGCTGACTTCTCGTACTACGGCTAATGTGTAAAACAAACACATACTTTTGCTTCTGCTCTGTGTGGTCAAGTTTTTTTGTGGTCCTTCCTAAAAAGTCTTCCTTATGTGAAAGGTACTTTGAGTACTATTACGCTGTTGTTGTTTTGAAATAATTCAGTTGTTATTTAATGTTATTAATGATGCAACAAGGTATTACTGGTTGCGATACACCCGTATAAACAGTCGTTAATCAGTTGTTAACCTGAGAAATTTGGCATCAGTCAAAAAAGCATGGTACTCCAAATTTGGCCTACTTGGCAGGCCTGTATTACAAGCTTTATTAGAAAATGAACATAATGCGTTAGTACTTCCGTACCTTTTCAGGCTTTTGGGAGGAGTGAGGTGCTCTTGTTTGAAATTCATAAGTTGAGAAGATTAGACAAAGGTATAACATGACAGTCCTCATTTCCTGATATGCTTTTCCAAGAAGAACGGAGAGATGCAAACAATATTGCCATACAGTTTTTCCCACAATCCAACTGAGCTGACCCGTGGTAATCTGTCTTCAAACTGCCTTTTGATCTGTGGCCTTTCCTGAAATTGTGGCCGATCCTCAAAAGAGTTGTATTCTGATTCTGTTCTTTCTGATTCGTTTGATGCTGTTCCATCAATGGAATTATTATTTTGGAATTCTGGGAGTTATAAAACAGTGATTGTTCCAGTTGAGTGAGGGTGATATTGGAGCAGGTTTAGGAAATCTTCAGTAGCTTTTCTGTGCCAAGCTTTAAACTTGTCTTTTAAGATGAGTATTCTGCGTTTTAGACTACAGCTCTCATTTAATTGAGCTTGCACAATGGCATTTCTGCTAATGTTTTTATGACTAGCGCAGTCCCGTGGCACATCCAATGTGCTTTCTTTTAAGGTATCAATTCATTCAACTCTGTCCATGTCATATTCAGATAATTTTATAGGATTGGCTATATACTTACAGAAAGTTACCTGGAGAAAATTGGTCACCATTGCATGGGGATGTGTGGAAGTGTTGTCCACAGGGATTTTCCGGACTTGTTTATTACATATTTATATTGCTTACTTCTCTCTAGGGCCTCCTTCAGACAGCTTGGGTGCCTGCAAAGCTGAAGTCGCTAGCACTGTGGATACAGAATTAGCATTGTTCCTTTTAATTCTGCTAATTCAAAGATGTGCCAATATGATGCCCTGGTGACAGTCACACAGTACATCATGGAACTTGGTCCTTGTGATTTACGTCACTCCTTCTTGTAAAAGGAAGCTCATGAGAATAACACAGTTAACTCACTCCAAATTTGCACCACAACTTTTTAATGTACAACCAACCTTTCGGCACTAAAAGTGCCTTCACCAGGGTCACCGCTCAACCTTTAAACATCTTTCTTAAGTTCCTTCCTCAGGGTAAAACCAGCCTTTTGGCACTAAGTGCCTTGCCCAGGTGACAGTTGACCCTGAGGAAAATATTAAGTCCCGAAAGGTTGGTTGTACATTAAATAGTTTGAAACATATTGTATTTAGCATATTTACACATTATTTATTACAATTTACCTTCCTTTAGCTAGCACCTCTACAAGCACATTTGGGTGTGAGTCAGCACAATCTTCTCACTTACCAATCTCATGACATGAATTCCAGTAACGTTGCTTATTATAAAATCTGAGAGAATGTGGTTCCCAGAAGTGTCTTTAGCAATGTTGAGTCTGATGGGCTGTTGGCTAAGCAAGTAAGCTTATTTCCCACACACTATGTACCCACGTCCAGGTACATAGAGAATATGCTGCCCTTTCTTTGCTATTTTTAGGCCAATTAACAACCGATTCTCATTTCCTGTGAGGACCTGGCAAAAGGCACAACAGGGCCAGAAAAAAACAGGTTACACATGTATAATCCTAAAAAACAATATACAAAAAGGTCAAATCAATGAATTTCAGTAAAAGATCTCCCTCCTTGCACGTTGCCACTTCCAGAAACGGAAATCATATAGATTTTCTTTCTTAGTTTTGGGCAAAAGCTTCAACAGTCTGTGTACAGTGGACTTACTGCGGTGTTTAAAGACATGACCATGAAACAAGTATGTTGTTGTGGGTATCCACCCACTCCGCATAGAAATCATAACCCTGATAATAATTACAAAGCTCTCTTGACAGTCTGGCACTTGTTTCGCACTGGAACTTTTGTGTACTTTGTTTGTTGTGGTTGAGTCTTCCTAGATGTTTATACAGGTCACAAAAAGCTAAATCAGAATGACACAAGCTAAATTAATATCCACCGCTCAACATTAGTCGGTGTGTTTTTTCAGTCTGCCTTCATAACTATATTTATTATGATGTTCAGACAGTTATGTACCACAGCGGTGTTTTGGAAATTTTCCGTGACCAATGAGGTCATTGGTTAAATAAGCTTTACTGACTGATCTAGAATTAATGGAGTCGTGATTTGTAGCAATTGTTAAGGCCTTTGTGTTTTTCCTGTTGGCCACGAGATTGTGCAGCTTGACATATTTTCTCTGTTTTTATAGACTACAGACTGTACAAAAAAATGCACACTAACTACTCTGAGCGTATACCAAGATATGAAAACAGTACAAGTAATGTCTAGAAATTGATATCTAACTAACCTGTATATCAACTAATATCTTGCCGATTTGAGAAAGAAAATAGAACAGTTAACTGAGCCTGTCCGATACGTAACCTGTCAGAACCATCGGCATTCTAGACTAGCTAATGTGATATACATATAAACACTTTAGTTAACTGTTTTTCTCAAGGACAGACTGGCAGATTGCTGACAGTGTGGCTTCACGGATTTGGTCTATTTTTTCTATTCAATAACTTTTTCCACTCAGGCCTTCATTGGCTTAATCACTGTCATTTTGTCAATGCTAACAGGGTAGAAAATTAACCTTTGAATGGATTAGGACAGAGAAGGGATGTTTGGAGCATTGGTTTATATATGGAGAACTGAAAATTGGACTCATTGTTTGTTAAATTTCAGTTTTAAATTGGACACCTTTCACACATCGTTCTCCTTTACTTTATATTTGCAGCGTATACATGGTTGGTGGCTGAAGCCGGTGTAGGGTTGTTGTGTGTGTTCAGAATGCTTATGCTAGACCTAGAGATATTGTTAGCATACTTTTACTGATTCATGTCCCAAACATTTGTTTACTAAAACCGATGAAAACTGGGATAATTCCCCAATATATCTAGTTTTGTAACACAAACCTTGTTTTCCGCACATATGTACCACACACTGTCTGTATTTGGTCAACTACTTGAACTTAGTTTTTTTTTTGCTCACAAACCAATACCAGGTTTCTCTGCACCTTTATGTTCTGGCTGTGTTTGTTTCGTTCATTGCATTGTGACACAGTCAATGTTTTTCTGAGCCCATATGGTCTTTCATTGCAGGTTTGACATTCTGGATCCCTGATATTTTGGATTCAAATTCCACATCGAATGGCTTGATCTTGTCCCGAAAGAGATTTGTTCGTGTCAGGGATTTTTGGTAGGACATTTTTGTGTGCCCTTGATTAAGCTGCAGGGTTGGTCTCTGAAGTAAAGATGTGGACATATGCTTTTTCAATGTAGTTATGAAGGAATCCTCATTATCCTGTGGCATCTTTGAGTTCACACCACTGTTATCAAAGATGGAAATGACAATTAAAATCAATATAATGGTCATGATGATTTTAATTCAGTTTTATTTACTTTTTAAATTATACCATTATAAATACTATTTAATACTAATCTCACTTGATTTTGTGGACTTACAATAATCAAATTGATTTGCTGACTGTCATTTTCATTTGTCACTGTGTTTAATGCATGTTCTGCTTCTGGTATGTAGTGGTGTTATGTGACTAAGCGCAATACATTTAAGTGAAACTTAGCTGGACATTTTCAATGACAGCCCAAGTTCTTGTAACATTTTGAATGCGTAAAAGAACAGAAAATACTTTTGTTTCCGACTCTTACCAAATGAATATCCCCACTGATCTGGTGGACTCAATACAAATGCTAGGTTGTATGTACTGAATGTTGGAATGTTCCCCTAGCCACCTCCCAAAAAAGTAAAGCAAATACAATAAAATGAATATCAGATAATATCAGGCCATTTGGTTCTCTTATAGGACCCAACAAAAACAATTCTGGTGGTACATGCATTTTTCACGTGTTTCACCACAAACTGTCATAAACTAATCTCAAGTATCAGACAAAGCAGGCACTCCGCTACTATCTAATCAATGCAACATTGACATTACCCGACCCCTGTTATACCTCCATTATTGGCTCAAAATTCCAAACCTAACACAATATCTGTCAATTAATTTCCTGCTTGTTTGTCTGTGTGGCGAGCATGCTTGATCACCCAGTTGCTAGTAATGATAACCACATATTGTGGGTTGAAAGAAATACCTTAAACTTTCCCCAAAGAAACTGTCAAACCAAGCCTGACCTGGCAAAAGCAAGCACGTTTATTTGTATATCACAATTCATACATAGAAGCAATTCAATGTGCTTTACAGTGAAAATAAAAAACAAAATGCAATGGAAATAAAACAGAGATTGTAACAATTACACAGATGTTATTTCTCTGATAGCACCAAAACTTGCATTATGTTTGGTAAAAGATAGCAGTATATACATTTATTAATGAAATAAATCAAAAAGAGAAATATAAAATACAGCATAAGATAAGAAAATAGATCTAATATAACAAAAAGCATAGGAAGCTATAAAAGCTGTTATAGAAACATAGGAATCTATAAGGCTCACAATGTGGTTAAGTTTAACATCTCAGTCATAGGCATGTGAAAAGATAAGTGGTTTTAGCCTGGATTTAAAAATTGACATGTTTGGTGAATGTCTAAGATCATCTGGTAGTTTATTCCAGTTGTGTACAGCATGACTGCTAAACGCAGCTTCTCCATGTTTAGTTTGGACTCTGGGATCTACTAGTTGACCTGAGTTCATGGATCTAAGAGCCCTGCTCGGTTTATATTCTTCAAACATATCAGAAATGTATTTGGGTCCTAAAACATTCAGAGATTTATTAACTAGAAGCACCACTATAAATTCTGTAATTGACTGGATATATTTTTCAGATGATAGAATGCTGTTTTGGTGACCGATTTGATATGACTGTTTAATGTGTGGTCTGAGTCTTTCAGAACACCAAGATTACACACTTGATCCCTGGTTTTAAGGGCCTGAGAATCCAGCTGTTTACTAACACTTGTTCTTTTATTTTTGTTGCCAAACACAATAATCTCAGTTTAATCTTGTTTTAATACTTAGACAATTTTGGTTCATCCAGGTTTTTATGTGCTCTATACATTGACACAGATAGTCTATTGAGCTGTTGTCATACGGTTCGAGGGCCATATATATTTGAGTATCATTGGCATAGCTATGGTAGTTAATGTTGTTGTTCTGTAGAATTTGGCCCAGAGGTAGTATAAAGAGATTGAACAGAAGCAGTCCAAGAACTGATCCCTGTGGATCTCCGCATGTCATAGCCATGCTATCAGATTTATGATTACCTATGATGACAAAGTAACTCTGGCCGTCTCGATAAGATCTTAACCAATCAAAGACTGTCCTGGAGAGTCTTGCCCAATTTTCCAGCCTACCTATAAAGGTTCTATGAATCAGAAGAATGTACAGCACGAGTAAGTACATTGCTTGTATCTATGCTTTGTTATTTTAATAAAAAAACTGCAGAGTTTCTAATGTATCACAGGATCTTGAAACAAAATCAATGGTAAAATATTAGATTTGGTTGGTAAGTTTTTTCTGGGGTCCCAAGAAACATGAAAAACATCTTACGTCATTTTGATTAAGAATGATTTTTTTTCTTTGAATAAATTGGTATATTTACAGAAATCATGGCGCTGTACATTATTTTCTACAATAAGGACCTAGAGAATCTATGCAGAGAAGAGGACATTAGATGAATTGCAATATTTTTTAAAGTAGCTCTCTTGCTCAAATACCTTGTATCCAGTGATGCAGTGTTCGATGTTCATGATTTTTATTAAGTCTTTGAACAAGCACATTCTGAATCACTATCATTTTCATACCTCAGCCTTCCGCTGCGCATTTTAGTGGGATGTCGACACTAAATATCGATTTTAAATAATTGTGAGCTGGGCGCGTGGCTTCAGTGGGTGTATCAGGAACTTTGGTTCAGTGCTGGTGCTCCCGTCTTTGCATCCTTTTGTAAAGCTACGTTGGTTTCACTGAGGGAAATTAAGGAACATACTAATTTACCGTTAAAAAGTAGTCTGACTTTGTAATGCGTTAACCCCTACACTGGTCTCAGGATTCCTCTTGTGCCATGTAAAGGTGTCCTCCTTTCTCTATTGCAGTGCACGAGAACGCTTGTAAAAGTGTTAAGCTACCACTGATTGGTTTAAAATAATCCTAATAGAGCGGTTAGTGGTCAGAGTGTAATCAATCACACCCATCATTAGCCTATTTCCCAGCATGCTCTGTAGCAGTTCTGCATCTACATTCATTTAAAATGAATTTGTTCTGATAAAAAAATGCCAGAGTTGGTCTGAGACAGCAGAGAACCTGTTTTGGATAGGAAATGTACAGTCCTAATACAGCTGTACATTTTGAGTGTCAGGCCACTGTATTTCATATTGTCTGGTTTTATACTGTTTAATGATAACAGATCTCATGTGATTAAGGCCACAGACTCATAAAAGAATGAAAGCAGATACAATGTCTCTGTCACTAACAAACACAGTCATGAGCGGCACTGGTAACAAAAAACACTGAAAAGGAATCCTGGGAAATATGCAAATCAAGCTTAAAAACCATACAACAGAGCTATTCAATTTATCTTCTGGATGGTCAACACATTCCTGGTTTTGAATTTTTTGCATGGTTCTTCAAAGACAATAAAACAGTTCCTCTATTGCATCACTCTCAAGAACCTTATTTGGTTCCAACTTGCACGTTTATTATTTCCCGTGGAGTCAGCTAGCATGCAGGGCTTCATGGGAATCACTAGCTTTAAAGAACACGGTCAAAGTGCGAAGTCTTGCATGGTGACATATTTTGACGCAGCTTTGTGACTTCTTGAGAGACGGGCTGTTTGAACTTCATGATGCAATCATATGCACATTTTTTGTAGACGTGATTTGAAGTTCTATAACTTTTAATAATCTGGTTTGACCTTTTTAAATTGTTTATGAAATGCTTATAGATATGTATTAAGTATGTTATGGTACTCAGTCACAGTAGTAGGCATACAGTAGTAAATTGTTAGGTATGCATTTATGCTTGAGTCGTTTTTCATCCTAGTGTCTTTACTCAAGAATGGCAATTTAGGCATGTTTCCCACCACTCTTGCCGTATATTCCAATACATACTTCCATCACACCAACTCTTCACTGAATTTTCTCAGAAGAGTACTTTTGCTTCATTCTCATTTTTAGTTGAGCAGCGAGCGACAGTCAGATTTGGTCTGCTAGTTCTCTCTAGAGAGTAGAAGAGGCCACCGTTTGCACTTCAGTTTCTGTGAAACATACTCTCCCTCTACCACAGCCACTTGCCTTGCCTTGAGATTTTGCAACTTAGCCCTTCTCGCTCTCCCCCCTCCACCCACTCCCTCCATATTGTCCTCCTGCCCGTTCCTCCTCGGTGTTGTAAATTACAAACGACACAAACCGCGGCCTAATGCCCTGCCATGGACGCCTTCCAAGCTGCAACTTTTTGGAAGGAACCAAGGGCCCTGGTTCATTGATAACACCAGGCACACTCTCTCTTTCTTTCTCTCTCTTTTTCTCTCTCCCTCGCTCGATGGCATGCTCTCTGCCCCTCCCGCTCTTTTTCTTTCTTTCTTTCTCACTCTTGCTCTTTCTCCCTCCCTCTCTCTCACTCACTCTCTCTCACTTTCTTTCCCTTTCTCTCTCTCCGTTAAGAGGAAAGGAGGAAAAACACCCTAAAGAGACAACGGGCGCTAGGGAGGGCCAAAAGACATTGCTTTAGAAATCAGCTGAGAGCTCAGAGGGCCTTTCTCAAAATGAGAAGGCCAACTATTTTAGCAGTGAAACGGCACAATCCACTGGTCCACAACATCTTTGTAAAGGACTAGCAGTGTCCAATAGTTTCAAGGCACGATCATGTATCGAAGGAATGCACTACATGCTGCAGCTTTAATTTGTGTCGTGATTCTGTTTTAGTATACCCTTTTCTGGGTTTTGTGACTTGCTGCAGTCAGGGGCTGTTTTCTGAACAGAAGGCGCCCAGTAAACACTGAACATGCAAGATGATCTTGGTCAGTTCCAAGGTTATTATTTGCAACCAAACAGCCACATTCCCCACTCTGCTTAGCACCCACAGCCATGACTGGGAGCTTTTTTTATTGGTGCTTAGCTCGTTCTGGATTTAAGGATTTCTGACACGGCTAATTGTTTTTATTGAGGTATTAATTATTATTACAGAATTATAAAGCTGTAAACAGGCAGAGCCAAGTAGGTGCATGTTTTCAGGGTCTACCACTGCCTGTGTCACTATTAGCTTATTGAGAGCCATGAAACAGACTTTGTGTGCTTTAGCCCAAAATTGCAAGGGTTATAAAGGTGTGTACTTACACTTGATCTGTCATAAGTGTTTTCTACAAGTCGCAGAAGCAACAACAAATATTTAGCTTGAAGCGGTTATTAAGATATTAGTGTTTCCCGAGCGGGGAAAAGTTGTGCGGTCATTATGAAGAGTAAAGTTCGTGCAATGGAAGTTTCAGTGGAAGGAATCCATTGTTGTGAGTCGAGGAATGTTGTTCGGAAGAATGAATGAAAGAGAGCTTCTCTTTGGGTTTTTTTGTTCCCCACTTACTGTCACTGATAAGTGCAAAGCCTCTCTATACACCTAGAATTATACAAAACACTCTGAGTGAGGGATTCCCAAGTCTTCATAGAGACAATTTATGTAGTATAAATTTGATAGGTGACAGCGTAGGCATGACTAACATTGGCCAAGAGCAACCTCTACTTGAGGGGTCTGCTTTCGTCAGAGTCTGGGAAGAGATGAGAGGACTGGTGCTTTTCAGTGATAATTGTGTTAGGAAGTTGCTGTCTTTAAACTCACTGAAAACGGCGATGGTAATAAATTATGCAAAATTCTATTGCCCACTACTCACCTAACTTTAAAATGTCACTACAGTATATTTTATCTGAAAAGTCAAAATTGCAACTCTGCTGCTCCCTAAGTTGAATCTTTTTAAACCAGCCGATTCTAATTCATTTTTTGTTCAATTTCATGGTGCCCATATTGTGGTTGTGGCCATGCTTCAATGCAGCTACTCCCATCTAGTTCAGGCAGAGTCCATCTTGCCAAGTCGTTCTGCGTCTCATAACGCTGCCCGCTCAAGCAGGAGGTTTCTGACGAAACCTATTCGTTTGGAGCCGAACGCAATCTCTGGCCAAACACCGCAAAACTGAGCTTTCAGGATCCAGACCCGCCCCAAGGATTTGCCCCGTACCCACCTCGGTTCACTCTGCCCTCTGTCGGTATGCCGCTTTTTGACTATCTAGCGGTCCATCTGTTCGTAGTCATTCATCTCTCATTCAACGTTCCCTGTTGTTTCTTCTCTGACCCCTATGACTGACAGACCTTGGAATCTCAACCCTTATCTTAGGGCTGTTCTAAACAACAAAGGCTGCCACTACGTCCTGTGAATGAACAAAGCTGCCAGTTTACTGTGCTTAGGGTGTAATGCCACCTATCACTGCTGGCACCTCAATATCCAAACCGAGAGAGAGAGAGAGAGAGAGAGGGAGAGATCTTATGACACCCTGTGTCCCAATAATCTCCCTGTTGTCTCAGAGTGTGTACTTACGCCCTTCCCTTTATCATTCCAAGGAATGAAAATGCCTGGTAAAATAAATATGGTAGAAAACCCCCTCTATTCCACACCAATACATTTGTGAGGAGGGAACAATCTCACAATCCAGGAGAAGGAAGAGATTGTTGGGATGCAAGGGAATGTGGTCCTCCTCACTTCCAAGGCCCCTTCATGATTAAGAGGCTGTGAGTGCCAGCAGTCTTACCCAAGTTAATCCATATCATGCCGAATGCCAGGATGTGGTTGGACAACAAAACTAAACGGTAGCCAAACGTAAAGAAATATGACTAATGGAGTTAGTTTCTCTTGTGTCCAGACTGTGTTTTTGTTGTTGTTGAGAGCATTGGTATAGTCACTGTTTTTAAGTGGATAAATATAATAAAGAGATTTTCTCTTTTGGCACCGAAGCTGGTACCTTAACTGCTGACCAGGCGTCACAGGGGGCCAAAAGGGGCTAATACCCCTCCAAATAAGATCTGTACCCCTCAGTTGTGTTTCCCCATAAACACTGCAAATGGTAAATAAATTAGATATGCCCCCTCATTTAAAAGTTACCCCTTAGTCATAACATCCTACAACCAGGGTCTACTTAATTGTTAATTAATTCCTGACTTGCATCTGCTATAATGAATGCAGTATTTAAGTCATTATGATGGCAGTTGTTTCACGTAGACATGACTCAAAATGTGTCACGCCTTGTTGGATGTCTGGATAATGTTGTATTCCAAAAACAGTTTGAATGGAGTAACGGCTCCTGTCACAAGGCATACTATTGGATGTCACATTTCAGGAAACCACCGGCCACATGCTTGTTGAAGGTGTGGTAAGCGTTGTATTCACGGATCTTGTCTTCGTCATTTCCGCGTGTTTTGTATCTAAGAAGGGGACTGCAACAGGAACAAACAAAGTGCTTTGGAAAACACATTCCTCAACTTTACAGGGCCTGTTATATCCTCCCAAGTCCAGTCACGCTTTACCTTGCAAAATCTTTCCCTTATCTGGTTTTGACGCATTTTTGTCATCCATTTCCGGGCCTTTCTCACACCGCAATTAATGGTATGGGTAAAAATAAATTGCACAGGGATTCCAACAATGGTCATCCCAACAAACATAGACAGTGGTTCTCAAAAGCATTGGCCCACTGGTTTTAGGTCTGTGGGCAACTCCAACCCTGAACAACCTCAACAGGGCAACACCCTGTATCCCAGCTCACACAAACGCACCACTCCTCCCCATTCTCAATCACCGGCGTTCTAAGCACCTGTTCCTCATTACCACTTCAGTATGTAGCCTAGGTCTGAACTCCATTCTGTGTGAGGTATTGTTTGTGGCATACGACATACTAAGCCCGTTCTAAACATGAGTTAGTTATCTACCAGTTTGACCCTAGTTTATTAAAACTACCTTTGCACGCTCTGCCACCGGGACCAAAACATCTGCCTCCGAGTCGTATTCTTACACCTTGGAGTTTTTCCCCGTTTAACTGTGTCATAACTGATTTAAATAGGAGTCTTTACCACTGATCAACCCATAACAGAAATGAAAAAAATCAGTCGGTTTTCTTAAACTAATTACAAATGGAAAACAGGTGTGACACACCTGAATGAGCTGTGCTGCAACCGATTGTCTTTAGAAGTCAAGTTACAAGAGGAATGTAGTCCATCTGTGTTCAGTAAAGGTTTTTCACATGATTTCCAATTAAATATGTCTACCTCTCGGAGGTCCCACAGTTGGTTAGTACAATTCCTCATAAGACAGCATGAAGATGAACATTCCGAGCGAATTGCAGAAGGTTCTTCAACATCCTCAGTCAGGGGTAGGATTTAAGAATATTTCCAAGGCATTGAATATCTCCTGGAGCACAGTAAAGACCATAATGCGGCACAACTGTGAATCTTTTTAGAACAGACAGTTTTCAAAACTGAGTATGAGGGCCATTAGTCAGGGAAGCCATTACGGGTCTACAGCAACTCTAAAGGAGTTGCAGTCGTCCAGGGCTGAGCTGGGAGACACTGTGCCTACTGAAACAATAGCCTGCGTGCTCCACAAAGTGGCCTTTATGGGAGAGCGGCAAAAAAAAAAAAAAGACATAATATCTTGAGTAGACTTTGCCGGAATCAATGAATCAATCACATTTATTTTATGAAGCCCTTTTTACACTTGACGTTGTCACAAAGTGCCTTTTCAGATACCCAGCCTGAAACCCTAAAAAGCAAGCAGCGACTGAGTTGATGAACAGTGGCTAGGAAGGACTCCCTAGTAGGTCAGAACTTAGCAAGAAACCTAGAGATGGACCATACTATGAGGGATGGACAGTCCTCCTCACATGAATGAATGCATGTGGGCTGTGTCCAGAGTCAGAATCCAAGTCAGCTAAAAGACCATGTGAACAAGGACAGGGACTCAGGTGGGGTGTGGGCAGTGGCAGCTGGAATCATCAGGCAGCAACTTGATCTGCAATACCAGGAGGACTTTGGACAGGGACAGCCACAGGCCATTCGGGTCTGGTTGTCCTGAGGTGTGGTCCTGGTAGTCCTAATGGGTGGTCCAGGTTGTTCTGAAGTGTGGTCCTGGTAGTCCTGAGGTGTGGTCCTGGTAGTCCTGAGGTGTGATCCTCGTAGTCTTGAGGTGTGGTCCTGGTAGTCTTGAGGTGTGGTCCTGGTAAGTCTTGAGGTGTGGTCCTGGTAGTCCTGAGGTGTGATCCTCGTAGTCTTGAGGTGTGGTCCTGGTAAGTCTTGAGGTGTGGTCCTGGTAGTCTTGAGGTGTGGTCCTGGTAGTCTTGAGGTGTGGTCCTGGTAGTCTTGAGGTGTGGTCCTGGTAGTCCTGAGGTGTGATCCTGGTAGTCTTGAGGTGTGGTCCTGGTAGTCCTGAGGTGTGATGCTCATAGTCTTGAGGTGTGGTCCTGGTAGTCTTGAGGTGTGGTCCTGGTAGTCTTGAGGTGTGGTCCTGGTATTCTTGAATTGTGATCTAGGTAGTCCCGAGGTGTGGTCTAGGTAGTCCTGAGGTGTGGTCTAGGTAGTCCTGATATGTGGTCTATGTAGTCCTAAGGTGTGGTCTAGGTAGTCCTGAGGTGTGGTCCCATGGCTCGTGTCCTCCTAAGTTGAATCAGAACAGAACACATTTACAAATATAGCTGACCCTAGACCCAAGCTTAATTCAGTTACTTGTCATGCCCATTATCTAACACACTGTAGAGTGCGGATCAATTGATTGTGGCCACTTAGAAGTAAACATTGTCTGAGAATATTTGCCAGTAAGGCCTTAAATCCAAAATTGACAAAAATGATGATCATCATTTTGTTGATGTAGGAATAACTCCTATACCTGCATTCGATTTTTCTGTCTATCAGTGGAATAGCAACCAATAGGCTTCCTAAAACGAACATTGAATTTTGAGACACCCAATGTTGTTTCTAAAATATATTCCTGACAAGACACAAAGATGCAAAAATAGTCCATTTATAGCAATTACTCCAGAGCGTGACTGTCCCCTAACTATCCATGTCAATGGAAAAATAGGTCAAAACTCAAGATGGAAACTCTTATCTTTTTTTTCTAAGGTGGATTTAAAAAAGTCTCAGGCCCTTTGTGGCAGTAATGTCTCAGGCTCTTCATGGCAGTAATGTCTCAGGCCCTTCATGGCAGTAATGTCTCAGGCTCTTCATGGCAGTAATGTCTCAGGTCCTTCATGACAGTAATGTCTCAGGTCCTTCATGGCAGTAATGTCTCAGGTCCTTCATGACAGTAATGTCTCAGGTCCTTCATGACAGTAATGTCTCAGGTCCTTCATGACATTAATGTCTCAGGTCCTTCATGACAGTAATATCTCAGGTCCTTCATGGCAGTAATGTCTCAGGTCCTTCATGGCAGTAATGTCTCAGGTCCTTCATGACAGTAATATCTCAGGTCCTTCATGGCAGTAATGTCTCAGGCCCTTCATGGCAGTAATGTCTCAGGTCCTTCATGACAGTAATGTCTCAGGTCCTTCATGGCAGTAATGTCTCAGGTCCTTCATGACAGTAATGTCTCAGGTCCTTCATGACAGTAATGTCTCAGGCCCTTCATGACAGTAATGTCTCAGGTCCTTCATGGCAGTAATGTCTCAGGCCCTTGAGGAAGCAGTGTGTTAAAGAGCAGCGCATCAGGGCAGGGTCTTTTGAGGGTTAGGGTTAACCCAATAAACTGGCCGTGAAAATCATAGTTCCCAAGCCACATCAGACCCGCATGTCACATTACACTGGCTTGCAAAGTGATGGTTAATTACAATCCCAGTCAAATTTTGGGAATATCCAACAGTTATAATTTGTATCCACCTCCAATAGACAATTCCGAATGACTGCCAGGGTTGGTAGACTGAGTATCTAAACTGGAACAATCTGCTCTGACCAGTGTCTTAGACAGACAGAAATGCCCTGCAGCTTCACGTCATGCTATTTATAGGGTTGAAATTACGCTATGGAAAAATATGAAAAACTGCACATTCCATAAATAAAGCTGGGAAGGGTGGAAAAGAGCACACAATGAGTCCTGAAAGGCCCGGGGAGTGGTTCTCACAGACCATGGAGGGCATAACACTGTGGAGTGGTGGGGCTGGCAGCCTATTTGTCCCTGGGTGGCCATCTTGGAAACAACACGAGTCACGGGCCGAATAACTGGTCCGTCTTCAGGTTGTAGATCTTGTAGAGTCTTAACGCCGACCATCTGTGGTTGTTGGTTGAGTTTGCAGGGGGAAGGCCAACCGCCTTTTTGAAGAGCCAACTTAACTCTGACCAGTCCTGCTTCACAGGACCTTGATTAGCAGAAATCTGGTAAACCAGACGTCATGGAGAAGGCCAAGGGATTGATCTGATTGTGTTTTACTATTGTCATCCACAATAGAAGAAAAAATATTTTTTTACGGTTATGCAAACAACGTGTTGATTGTTGTGCCTTTCCGTTTGTGTGAGGATGTGTACAGTATGTTTTGTCGGTCTGTGTGTGTTGACTTATCAGCATTGTTCACGTGTTCCTCCACAATATGTGTGTGTGGTTGAGAATATGTACCGTACCTCTGTAATGTGCATCCTTCTTGATGTTGTCCTTTATGACCATCATCGATCTGTTCCCTTGAGACAGCCTGAGACAGCCTGAGACACACATCATACAGCTGTTGGTTTTCTGACCCAGGCATTGACAGACAATCTCCAACTATGCAAATTGAAAAATGATTTGAAATCTTTCAGAACTGTTTCAGGCTACCTGGAGTGCTGCCTGAGCGGACTTCTGTACGAGGTTCAGTGAACAAGCAAAACGAAGCCCACATACAGTATTTTCCGATAGTATTTTACACACAGGTCGTGCAATAAACACAAAACCCTGAGCTGTGAGCCGATCACTAAACCCCTCGGGATCAACAGGTCAGCCTCTGTCCCCTCTACCACCACTAGCTGAGTGTACCATAGTAATAATAGCAGCCAGGGAACTATGAATAAACAGTGTGCATTTATTTTCAGTGTATTTCTGGAAGATGCTAGTCACAATGGTAGAGGGCTGTCGTTCGGTGGTGGCTGTTTTTCGGGGGGAATTCTGATTAAGTGGGAAAACATGCAGTCATCTCTTGTGGGATAGGGATGAAGTGTCCTGCCTGGATATTTGCTACTGTTTAGGTAAATATGTGCACTTATGTTCCACAGAGACAAACATTCACATGAAACTTGTTCAACCGTTCCAGTACAATCCTGTTCGGACACCTTGTAGTGACATTCTGTGATCAAGGCACCAAACCTTCCATTCATATACTGTAGTCCTCACCTGCTTTGTTATGAAGATTTACGGTTATATTTGAACAGGATGAGCAACCGTTGTCTCACTGGCAGGTAATAAGCCACAGAGGTCCAGGAGATCATGGAATACATTTTTCTACAAAAAATGTAATCAAGAGGCAATTCAAAATATCCCAAAGTACTGTGGAAAGTGATGAATTTCCATTACATTGTTATACCATGTTTGCACCCTTGAGCATTTCTGCTGTAATGAAAGCAATTTGGAACTTGTAGCATAGCATTGTATAAAAAAAGTGAGCTTCTATGGGGCCTGAGGTCATGGGTCATTACCATTCCATCAGACAGAGGACGTCCAAAGATTATTTGGTGCTGCCATTGAATGTAGTGTCATAGTGTCATGTATATTTGTCATTAAACAAGGGGATAGTTGGGATTTGCGCTCTTTAGGGTTTGTATTTACCATTTGCTCTGCCCCTAGTACAAAGGAATTTAAAGGTAATTTATTCACCCAATGCTAAATTGCCTCAGTATAACTATTCCCATAGAACTGTATTAATTGCGCTTACAGTAGATAGTAATTGCGCAATTGTGCCAACTTTCCTTTCATGTCCCCGCTTTATAGCTAAGTATATAGCTTTGAGCTGAACTGGTGCCAAATCTGACTTTACTGAACTGCATAATGTCCATTAATGCCATTCAAGAGTCTGTTGTTCTGTTTTCCAACTACCTTAGGTGTTTGGAGTACTTTTTCAAGTACTTTACTTAATTTACACCATCAAGGCACAATTTAGATTTAAATATATTATTGCCTCAGAGTGCTATTACATGTGGGGCAACAGAACTGCCATTATGCTTGGTTTTCCCTTTTACTCCTTGCTTCTTCAACACTGTCTATTCATTGTTAGCTTGACAACAAGTGTATCCATTACAAACAGGGCATCAGTTATGGACTAACTGTGAGGCTTAACTCACTAGAGAGACAGCAAGAGAGATGAGATAGAAAGGAGGGATCTAGGAGTGAGAGATGGGAGAGCAAGAGGGAGGGAGGGAGAGAGATAGTGAGAGAGGGAGAGTGAGCAGGAGAGAGAGGCTACCTAGCACGCTATGTCCTATCTGCATCTAAATGACCCACTAGCTCCAAGACAATCTTTCTGATCACACAGTAGGCCATCGGTTGGTGAGAATATCGTCCAGGAGGGCGGGAATGGAAACTTCATTTTCTGGGCTAATATTAGCCTGGGCCAAGCCTCCCCTGGAAAATTCCTTTTAAATGATCGCTCGCTGAGAAAAGGCAAGAATTTGTTTAGCGTTTTGGTGACAGTGTATAACATGGAGGGGCTTTTGCAAACTGTGACCATAAGATGTTTCTGGGAAAGCAGATGTTGGTTAGGGTTTCTTCCCATCAGATGCCCAGTGTTAATTTGGAGTATTAGACATCAGAGTGCGCTGTGTTTTTGCATCTGCTGTCCCCATTGACTGTAAGGTTTAATTGTTCATGTTTACAATCAAGGCAATAAATCCTTACCTGCATTATAGTGATTGACTTGAACAATTCAGTCAATGGGGGTGCCATTTAAATCTAGGTGTCCATTTTGATCATGCCAGGGTACAGTGGTAGTCCCCTGTTACTACTGTCCCTCCCCATTGTATTCACTTTTACTTTTTCTAGAGTTTTCTATTGGTTTTTCTAAGTTTCAGTCCTCAATGCATGCGTGTACATTTTATGTACATTTATGTACACAGTGTCAAAAAAATTGACCAAGCAAAAAGGCTAAACATAAAATTCAATAACACCTGTATTGTATGGCCAAACGATTTCATTTAACCTGTTGTAAAAACAAATGTTAAAGGATTTGATCAGAGTTCTTGGTAGCTCTTTTTTCAATACCTTTCAAAACCTCTCTGTTAGGAGGATATTGAGGAAAGGCTTTTTTCTCAATTCTAATCAAAGGTCTTTAATGGCGTTTGAGTCTAAAGAATGAGATTATCATTGCAACATAGTAGTACATTTATAGAATTGTAAAATGTTGTGGATATTGGTGTGTACTTTGGTGTGTTTTCAGCCTCTTGGCAGAAGCAACCAGGCATTTGACAAAATTTGTCCTGTAGTTGGTACATTTGACCCTATCAAGGACTCCAAGATAGGTGAAAGACAAATCACTCCATAACAGAACCAGCAGCATATTTGTGATTAAATATTACATTTCAGGAGCTGTAGCACTGCTTCCAGTCAAAGTGCTGATGTTGTGGGATTAGATGAGCTTTATGGCCACGCCCAGCACTGTTGGGTTTGTCGTCAAATAAAACTGACGCCAATGCAGAAAAGAACCACATTGCCACTGTAAAACATGGTGGCGGATCTTTGATGTGGGATTTTGCTTCCCCTGAACCTGGGGGCACTCGTTAAAATAAACAGCGCCATAAACTTTATCAAGTGTCAGAAGTCAAAAACTTGCCTACAAGTGGATCTTCCAGCAATAGAAAAACCAGAGACACACATACAGTAAAAAAAAGGAACAATTAAAAAGACAGAAAGGTGTTGGAAAGTGGTGGACTGGCGAAGGTCAAAGGTCAGTGAAATGGATCCGAAACCCCTGCTGTGACATATCGCTGTGTGCCCGGTTCGATGGCGCTGTATCAAGCATTCTACATGTTTGAAATGTACGTGTTTGTACTATTTACAATGTACAGTCTTTTATTTGTCCACCTTCCCCCGAGGGTGTCAGTCAGTTTGGAAGCGAATGCCTGTCATCCGGTATGTGTTGCTCTTTCCTCGGGTGAAACGTGTCTCACGTGACACACTGCACTGATACAGGGTTATGTCTGATTCCTGACAGGCTGCATTAATTCAGGACTCGACTGCTAACAGCTGAGTGTGTGCAACACATCTTCCCATGTTCACTCTCTAAGACCTCTTTAATGTGGCTTTCACTCATGCTCTCTCTACCTGTGTGTGTGTGTGTTTGTGTTTGTGTGTGTGTGTGTGTGTGTGTGTGTGTGTGTGTGTGCGGGTGCGTGTGCGCGTGTTAGGTAAATCCCACTTGGCCATAGTTCAGAGGGTAAACAACGAGGGCGAAGGTGACCCCTTCTATGAGGTCCTGGGGATCGTTACTCTGGAGGACGTCATCGAGGAGATCATCAAATCTGAGATCCTGGATGAGACAGACTTGTACAGTAGGTGCCCAAACTATCCCTTTAACTTCATCTCTTATAGGATAGCCTGTGCATGCCTTCACATACAGTTAAGGTCCTTTTTTAGCATCCTGCCATTTAAGATGTTAGGTCTATGTCTTATGTCCAGGTTTTGCCCAATTAGTTATCGTAGTAAAATAATATACTTTAACAATTCTTGAATTGATTTGGAATACTTGAATTGATTTGGATTAGGTTTGTTCACCCATGAAGCTAGGAAAGGTCAGCCTGAAGCTAGGAAAGATCAGCTTGAAGCTAGGAAAGGTCAGCTTGAAGCTAGGAAAGGTCAGCTTGGAATCTCGGTTTTCCCACCACCTCTTTGTAACATTGCACATTGTATCACCATAACGTATTCCTTACACATTTACATGCAGTTTATGAACATGTCATAACAGGTCCCCACCACATTATAAAAGCATGGTTAAATACAAGCTTACCATATCAATTTATAGCTGTCATTTTATTTGCTAGAAAAGATGCATACTAATTTTAGCTAAAATATTTTCTGACATTAACATGCGCCCCACCACTCCTCTGGCTGTTGCCATGTTACGCCACATAGAACTGGAAGTCCCCATTATGCTGATAACAAATATAACAGAACTAGCTATACAAATTTCTGTCCGTTTTATTAATGCCATATTTGTACCGTACATGTGACTGACTAACCATCTAAAAGCAGTGGTCTGTGCATGAAGTGATTAAAAAGTATTTCTATAAAGCCAGTTTGTTGTTCCATTCCATGTGAGTGGTGATAACGTAGCTAGCTAACAAGCCAAAACAACCAACCAAACTTAGGCTGTTAAATAGCCTGTGCCAGCCTAATTTCCCCCAACGGCCGTCTTGGCCCATGCCATTTTCCTCTCACTAAAGTCAGTGGCGCGTGAAGATCCCCACAGGGTTGAATCCTCCGGTTAAATGTTACGGATCAAAAAGCGTAGTTGAGGGTCATCATAACCCTTTCATGACTCATTGATAGCCCTCCTCCGCATCTAAATAACGGTTTTGTCTCACTGATCAATCAAGGGAAGCTGTGTTCACTCTTCAGTCACAGTAATGTCACATCTATATCGTCCGTTCATAAAGGCATTATAGCTAAGCACGTCAATGTAAATTGCAATTCAGTTTCAATCCTGATCTACAGCACAAGCATTTAAAAACAAAAACATGGACCACACACATAAAATATGAACATTTCCATGTAGCACAGAGAACTATTTCTGGTTGGCATAAGGTCCTTTGCCTCTGGGGCACATGTGCCAGTGCTGCATGGGTTTGAATCCCTCGTACTGCTATTCCTGCACGCTTTGTCCTCTGCCACGTTCCTCTGCCAATGAAACAGTGTCTTGATCTTGAATTATTTGGCCATCATCATTTCCTCAGAAAACGTTAGGTTTCATTAAGACGTGTTGTAGTGCAGTAACAGAATACCGTACCGATTCCAATGTTTTCGATTCTTAGAAATTGTTATTAGACAATTGTAATTTTACTTTCAGCAGTGCTTTTTGTCAAATAAACCCAAGTCAATGAAGTCCTTCTGGTTTTCCATGTTGATTCAATATGGGATGATTAGCTGTTGGGTTCTAGTTAAGCCATCTGTTGGGTAACTTAGCTAAATATTTACACAATCCGTCGTGTTACCCCAGGGTTACTAGTTGAGTTGTTTTTAAACCTGTATGAGTACAGACATGCTATTGACACATTTAATTAACCCTCAATAATGTGTCTGGCTCCTGTTATGTTCACAAGCGTCTTAGAGGTGTGTAATGAATGTGATACAGATACGTAGTCAATCGTTAACAAGTCTGCTTCTTCCTCTCTCGCCTCGTTCCCCAATGCTGTTTCTCTGTACCCCCCCAGCTGACAACAAAACGAAAAAGAAAATCACCCATCGTGAGCGGAAGCAGGATTTCTCGGCCTTCAAGCCCAACGACAGTGAAATGAAGGTTAAAATATCACCTCAGCTTCTGCTGGCAACCCTGCGTTTCCTAGCAACAGGCAAGTTTGCGCACTGCATTGCTGCTTGACTTCCCCCAGTGTGTGCCCTCAGAACCCTGACTGTGAAACGAACGTGTGTGTGTGTGTGTGTGAATGTGTTTATGTGTGTGGTTTTGTGACAATAGTGTGTGTGTGTGTGTGTGTGTTTGTGACGTAGACTTGCGTGTGTGGCTACACGTGGGTTAGTGTGTGACAGCAGAGGAGCCGCTAGGCCTCTTGGGAGCACGGCACTGGGATGTCTACACAGACTTTATACGTCTCAGTCTGGAAACACGGCTGACTATTCGCTTGCGTGTCATGATCTCAGCGGTTAGGAGTTGAGACAGTAGAATTAGCTAGGAAAACATGTCACTATTTGTTTACACTGCTTTCACAATGACATCATGTTCTCCAGACTGCCTGGTTCTCACAGAAAGCATGTATACATGTCTCGTCCCGGACGCATAGTCACATTTTTTAAATCTTCTAAATTCTTGATTGAGCTGCGGTTTGGTTGAGCTAGCCTCAGGAAGTTATTTACACTAATGGAATATTACCCAAAAGCAAACACATGGAAAACACATCCGACTCCCAAGGCTAGACACTAAAAGGTTGACCTAGATGACCCTTGATGTATGATCAGTTCGCATTTCACATCAAACGCTTTTCTGATCTACATCTATCTGATCGGTTCAAGGACAGAACAACAGCAGCAGCATATTTCAATGGAGACAGCATTTGTGATGGACAAGTCGGGTGACGGATAACAGTAGAATATTCGTGGTGTTGTTCAATGCTGAAAACTGTAAAATGAACGCAAATGTACCCTCACCGGACACTTCATTAGTTACAGCTATCTGGTATCGACAAGGACACCATTTTGCCTCTGTCCGCTTCAAAATTTGAGGTGTTGTTTATTCAGTGTTGCCTTTCTGTGTCAGCTTGAACAAGTCTGGCCATTCTTCTCTGACCGCTCTCATTAACAGGGTTTTGTCCGCAGACGCTCCACTTACTGAATGTTTCCTGGTTTGAAAGGAGTATAACAAATGGGTACCATGCTGCTGATTCAAATGCCTTGTTTTACGTCATACCTCATCACACCACTGGGCAAAACATGGTTGACCAACTTCCTGACCAAAATGGTTGACCTGTAATCCCATCATAAGATCATGTCTATTCTAGTGTTCTAATTCTCTGGTGCCAGCTAGCTACCAGTAGTAGAGCATAAATTATTGAAATAGGTTGCAGATATAGTGGATTTGATGAGAACTTTGACCCGGAGAGCTGCTAAGTATCGCTTAAGGCTTTTGCCCCGCTAAAGGAACTTATGTTATTAGGAGGATCAGTCCTTGCCATAGAATGGTGGAGCCAGCTGCCAATTGACACATCATCGCCGCTCAGTTGTCAGGGCCAAAATGGCTGACCGTCTTGTCCTTGATCAAGAGGAAAAATCTGATTTAGGCTGTTTGCAATCCGTGGGATAATAATCAAGTTACTAGAGATGGGGGGCGTGACATGGGCATGTTTGTGAATGAATTCTAGAGTAATAAGGTATTGTAGTGTTATGTTATGTTGTATGTAGTGTTATGTTATAATGTAACACTGCATTATATGTATGTTGTGTTATGTAATGCATTTTGTGTCTTGCCAATGGAAAACATTTATTGTTACTGTTTTACAACCCTGTTTCCAAAAAGTATAACATTATAGTACAGTGTTATTACATGCTATTTTTAAACTGGTCAACCACAAGTAAAAGTAAGAACTGTAATTCAGTTAACTTCCCCAAGATATTCCTTTAAGTCACAGTACAACATTATAGTAGAGTGCTATTGCGCTGTTTGGCCTCTCTGACTCCTTCCATCCCCCTCTCCAGAGGTGGAGTCGTTTGGGCCGGTGCAGATGTCAGAGAAGATTCTACTGCGTCTACTCAAACACCCCAACGTGATCCAGGAGCTGAAGTACGACGAGAAGAATAAACGAGCCCCAGAGCACTACCTCTTCCACAGGAATAAGCCTGTGGACTACTTCATTCTCATCCTACAGGTCAGTGCCAAGCAACGCTGTCGGGTCAGGGGTTAACACTGGGGTGTGCTGTCGGATCAGAGGTTAACACTGGGGTGTGCTGTCGGGTCAGAGGTTAACACTGGGGTGTGCTGTTTGGTCAGGGGTTAACAATGGGGTGTGCTGTCGGGTCAGAGGTTAACCCTGGGGTGTGCTGTCGGGTCAGGGGTTAACAATGGGGTGTGCTGTCGGGTCAGGGGTTAACACTGGGGTGTGCTGTCGGGTCAGAGGTTAAGGAAGAAAAAAAATTACTCATGTTTTCACCGATTTTCAGTTCTTAAAACAAAGATTTTACTTGAAGTGATTACAGGCTTGAACACACCGATTTATGTTGAAAAGATTCTGGTGGATTGTTAAAGGACAAATGATACGCAGAGAACTGGGCTGGCCTATTAGGCCTGTGGGATCAGAAAAGGGCCGTGCCATAGGGCCACGGCCACTAGGCCAGGAAGGGGATTGGCAGGGGATTTTCAACAAATAGTAAACATGAGTGAGATTTGCCCTTGGGTTGTCGTGCCAACAGGAGGGTAATGCAGGTCGGAAGTTATGCTGCCAATACCTGTTTTTAGAGGGAAATTAACTAAAATGATGCTGGAATGACACAGCTTTTTTATGACCTTTGATGACAGACTAACTTAACAGACATTTTATACATTTGGTTGTCTTTGGATTGATGAAATGTTTATGTGAAATTGAATGCCTCAACTTTTTACAAAACAAATATATTGAATGGTTTGTTTTTTACGCTTAATTTGCATTGTTGTGGGATGGAAGGAAAGTTTGGAACATGAAACGATGTCACTAACTGGTTACCATGTACGGCACTGTTAAAGATGTTATTGTCAGTTTTCCAGTTCTATTTCCTAACCCTAAGACAGTGTTCATGGTAATAAGCATCTCTTTGGTGTTTACATGCTGTACAACAGTCCTGCAACAGTGGGATTTGATTATATGTATTAATATCAAATCCAGAAGCGGAAATACAATGAGTCTCTCGGCAACGGGCAGCCTGATTTCCAGTTCACTGGACATCTCACCCGTGTGCAACGTTTACACCTCTCTTGCTTAACGTGTAACGCTACAGCAACACAGACTGTTCGCATTAACATTGAAGTCAGTTAGCTGGCGTTACACCTTGCTCTTACCAGGGAAGATTGTTTCAGCGCAGGTATTTGGTAGATCTATTTGAAACGTCGCTTATGCGTGTGCATTTTGAACGGTCGCGGCTAAAATGTCAAAGGCATGATGCATTTAATGATCTCTCCGTTGTAACGCCCGGAGAAGGTCCTGCTTCCACCTCCTGGCGGAAAAAGGGTGATTGATTGAAGTACACTTTGTTCCTCCGCAGGGGAAGGTGGAGGTGGAGGCGGGAAAGGAAGGGATGAAGTTTCAAGCCGGAGCGTTCTCCTCCTATGGGATGATGGCTCTCACAGCCTCGCCAGGTAAGACAGGTGCTGACGAAGTCTCTCTCAGTGGCTGCGTCCGAACGGTGGTCCTATTCCCTATGATGTCCAATGCACCACTATTCACCGGAGCTCACTGACTCGTCAAAAGAGGACACTGCAAATTTGTTTGTGACGAGGCCTCTGGGTTTTCTCAGTTCATTGAAAACTCCCCGGTACTAGTAAATTTGATGCCAGAGACACCTGCTGGTGAAGAGCTGCAACTACAGCCCCTTAGTGCAGTAAATAAAAAGCTGTTTTGAGTGGCGCAGTGCTCGGTGCTACTGCATCACAATCCAGCGAATCAAGCCCCGCCCAGGGTGGATGTGGGACAGGGTTGACTCTGGTGTGGTGCCCTGTTGACCCCTAGTGTTGAATCGGGCGCCCAGCCAGCTCAGTGGCGGTTGTGGTGTGTGCCGGTGCACGGCACAGCAGAGCGGCTCGGGAGATACATCACCAGACACCCTACACTCTCTGTGGAGTTGTTTGCGACCAGGCGGGTCCATAATATGGAATTGGACGATCGAAAACCACGATGGGAGAAAAACTGGGATAATAATTGTTTGTCTTCACCTACAAGAGATGGAATGTCAGTGTTTGGTGTAATGGGTGTTATTACGATGGAATATCAAATCCTGATGTGCACACTTTCTGGTGACAAATGTTCTCTCCCTCCTCCTTCCTTTTGGTTCTACTCTCCTCCCTGCCTCTCCCCTCCTCCTCCTCTCCTCCCCCAGTCCCCCTCTCCCTGTCTCGCACCTTCGTTGTGAGTAGGGCTGAGTCACAGGCCGGATCTCCAGGTATTGTACTATCGCTTCTTTCTGTCCGTCTCTCCATCTCATCTTTCGTGTAATAATCCCTCCGTCATCCGCCCGTCATCCACTGGGATTGGGCGTCGCAGTCGTGTCGCTCTCTGTTGCATGGGCCGTTATGGCTGGATGCCACACCTGCCTGTTCGTAACTGTGATGCTTTGAGGGAGGAGTATGCCCACATAGCCGGCATACTTTTAGCATGTTTGTGTGTTAACGTGCATGAATACAGTTAGGTTGTACTCACATGTCTACTACATGTTCATGTCGGCTTTGCATATCAATGATGTCTCGCATGAACGCCTAGAGCAGCATGGCTTACTTTTGTCTTGGACACTCTGAAGTGTGTGTGTGTGTGTGTGTGTGTGTGTGCGCGCGCATATGTGTGTGCGCTCGTGTGTGTGTGTGTGCGCGCGCGTTTATGCACGTGTGTTTGTGTGGGGGGGGTTGGGGTGTGTGTGTGTGTGTGTGTG
>JACXGJ010003289.1:0-55364 GCA_016801105.1 Esox niger | reverse complement strand
ATGACAACAGACAATGTCATTCCATTAAGAATTGTGATACCACAAAGGTGAACATCATGGGTGACAACAGACAATGTCACTTCATTAGTAATTGTGATACCACAAAGGTGAACATCACGGGTGACAACAGACAATGTCATTTAATTAATAATTGTGATACCACAAAGGTGAACATCATGGGTGACAACACACAATGTCATTCCATTAAGAATCGTGATCCTACGAAGGTGGACATCATGGGTGATGTTGAACAACACACAATGTCATGTTGTTACCTTGACTCTTCCTAAAAATCTAAAGAAAATCTAGATTTGAGCCAATGTCTTAGGTTGCCTTAACTGTCATTACCACTGTCAGGTGAAAGTGAGAAACTGAAATGTTTATTTTATTTTTGTGCATGGGCTTATCCAGATAACAATGCCAATGAAATTCACTACACGTATGATCAGAGTATTGAAGAACTGTCTTCCATCTTCATATGTTACGTGATTATTATAGTGACATAAATGTGAAAAATGCATTAAATGTCTACCACTAACACACAGAGATAGTGTATTTATTACAGAAGTGTCAGATTCAGATATTTTTGTATCATCAAAGGAATGTTTTGTGCTTCTTGTTACAACTACTGTATTGTCTTAAAAGAAAACTAGAAAGTAACATCAGGTGAATGTACTTTTTATTTATTTTCCATCTTTCTGTACACCTAAAATACAACTTTCACTTGTTCATTTAACTACACATAGGCTATTTACATAATACAAGAATACATCAGAGATTTGTATTCTTATAACTGGAATTTAAGATCTTTTGAATCGGTTAGATTCAGAATTAATAAACTTACCACATTTATGTGAATGTTTGTGCAACATATGCTTCTGAGATTTGACTAAGGAATGGATAAAAGAATAAGAGCAACACAATGTTATGCTGTTACCAGTGTAATTTCACTGTCACACAGGTATAGGAAAAAACTGTGTGGTGGAATTCTCCATTTTTAAACATCCGGACGTTATTCCATGTGGGCTTTTGTCATGCAAGCTCTTCATCCTGACATTTCAATCATGCCAGACTGGTATCGGTTCTCTGTGAGAAGGAAGGTTAGAGGGGCTATTAGGTGTCAACAGACACGAGTTATGGTAGGGTCCGACTTGATGGTAATGTGATGTTCATACCAAGGTGAAAGCAGATGCTCTGGATATAGGGGAGGCTCAGTAAATTGTTATTGGAATGGCTGCTTAAAATGTGTGAAAAGATTTAGGTTTTCATTATTGCCTGTGCTGATACTCTGTTTTTGTTCCTCCTTCGTATGTGGTAAGGAGTGGAGCATTTATCTGTTATGAATGTAAAGCACGTTGCTCTATTGTATTTAAACTGCCTATATTCAACTGTGAGAACATTTCCCAATGAACACCTCTCTACATCATTAGGGAAAAACGGTTTAATAATAATAATAATTGGAACATATAATCTCTTTTATTTAGATATTTTTCCACCCCGATTTTACTAGGTAAGTTGTCTCAGAACACATGCTCATTTACAGCAGCTACCTTGGAGCTAGCAGAGGTTAACGGTATTGCTCAAGGACATACAGATTATTGACTTTGCTAGCTTGCAAAATCAATCTAGCAAACTTTTTGTTGCTGGTTAGATGCTCAAACCACTAGGGTATCTGTCAAATCTCCTCCCTAAACCATAACCATAAAATACATCTTTGGATGAAAGCAGTTTATTCACAGTCTCTAAACGAAAATATATACAAGGAAAATGTTTTTGGTTAAGACCAAAAACCAAGGTTTTACAACTGTTAGAAAAGCATAGAATATACTTTCAAACATGCTTTGGGTAAAGATATTATAATAGCATTATAATCCCCAGGGAAATTCTTTATTTGCGGCACAGTGTACACAAAACATACACATATACTAATACCAAATTAACAACAAATGTAAAACATAAAATCTTAGATTTGTCTGTATGCTGCATACTGTACTTACAGGGTATTGTCTATTGGTGGTGGGGGTTTTAACCATTCAGAATCCTTATCACCACCATCACAAAGTATTTCTTGGCTCTATTGCCAGGCTCGATCAGTACATTAATGAGGGCTCTTTTGTCATAAATGACCTCCAATTTAGTGGCCCACAGTACATTGCAGAGCTTACTATTTTGAGTACAGAGTGAAATTAAAATGTCTTTCTTTTTCATTTTCCGGCTCAGGTTATGTACAGAAAAAAGACACAATGATTCCTTTGTAAAGATCATCAGTGTCAACCTGGAGATACCGATGTTTGTGGAGTGTCCTGCTGGAAGGTGCTGTCTGAAGGGTACACCAAAAAGTTGTATTATGCAAAATATAGTTAGTATTTCACGTTGTTTCCAGCAGTCAGGTTTTTAAGGTTCATGATCATCAACATCGAAGAGGATTGCTTTACGCCTCAGTCGGTTTTTGATCATTCCAGACAGCGGGGTATCGTCTGGGACTACAAAATCATATCTCATGAAATGACCAGTCGCTTGAAAAAAATACACAGTTTTTCTCTTGGCATCCACTTTAGAAGCTACTTTTGCCACTTTCACACTACTAGTCATTACACGACAGACCGGAATATGGCAATATGCCATAGCAGTACCAAACTGACTACCTAACTTGTCAACATGCTCCCAGCTCCCACGATGCCTCCTTACTTCTGCCCGTTCGGCTGTAGGTTCCCCGACAACATGACTGTGAGACTCCTTGCTGTCAGTTCTCATTACGGTCAAGTCTGGGGGTTTACCATTAAGTGCATCCAGCGAGGAAATGCGTACTAAAACAAAGTGCTCTTGAAGAGTAAATTGTGGTAGTTGTTTCTATTGGCCTGATCCTATGATCCTGATCCTTGTTGTTTCTAGTACAGATGCTTCCTAATTGAGGCCTGACAACAAGCCTTAATGAAACCTAATTGTCTCAGAATGCTGTGTGCCCACTGAGAATACCGAGACCTAAAGGCTTGAGGTAAATGTCCTATGACTCTCAAGTCTCTATAGAAGTAATGAACGTATTCAACTCATAATCTCGATGTCCTTACGGTTGACCTAGAGATCCTCAGGTGTGTCTTAGTTGCTGTGGTATAAAGGAGCAGGGTTGTTCGTTATACAATTTGTGTCAGTGTGTTGTGTTTAGCTAGGAGGGACAACTATTCCTGGCCATTTATTGAATGTCATTTGGACTTCAGAACTGCCCGTTTTCACTTTAATCAAAGAGACCCTGCCTTGGTTAATGGGTGTGAAAGGAAAGTTCCAGTTGGGTTTGTCCAATAGATTTCTTTCTCATCTTTCTGGTTCCCATTTATTTGGCGGATTTGCTGATTAAATGGCGTGTATCATGTCAAACGGGATCTTTTCGCATGAGCAGAGTTGGGGACATTTCCCATTTTGTGTGTGTGTGTGTGTGTGTGTCGAGGGGGCTCTAACAATGTAACCATTTCCAAGGCCAAAGTCGTATATAAAGGTATACCGTACCGCGCCTAATATGTGACAGTATATCACACATCGTATATTTGAACGTATCACCCACAAAAAATCTCTAGAGGGCCATACACACTCTGTCTTGTTGATGACTGTTTCAGTTCAGCACACGTGCACTGTTCTGCACTCACCTTGAGGGTGCGACGTGCTCATCAGGAAACTTTAAAGCTTGTCAGTAGACATGACCCAAAGTCCATGCCAGCAGGTTTCAAAGATAGAGTCAAGAGGATATGCCTTGCTTTGTGATGCGGCAAAGATAATGACACAGTAAGAATGGTTGACTTCTCTTATACAGTAGGGCTTTTTTGAGTTAAAAGAATAATAATAAATTGTCTTCCTGTTTATATCAGAAATAAAAATAAGTTTGGAGTTTTTGTTGATTACAAAGGTTTTAGTGTTGGCTGTTTCACCTTCTTAAGATAAATCTCTTTTTGAAAACCACTTAGTTTAGCCTGTCTAACAGAAATTGAAAAATATAATTGTAGATAATTACATTTTGACCACAGCACTTTCAAGCCTGGAATCAATAACTCAATATGAGTTTGAAGTTTGTTCCTGTCCTTAATGCCACTTGCTTGAGAGAGGATTACAGTTCAAGGAATAAAGCACTAAAGCTATGGCTCTGTTGAATCCATGTATCCACATGTTCTATGTGCTTAATATTTCAACTCCCCTCATCTGTGAGAAAGATCAAATATTTGGTGTTGTGTGCAGAAGTACATTTAAGGGTTGTTTCATACGCATCTGGTTCTTTTCCAAGCCAATTATTCCTTCACACTACTAGATCAAATATAATTTTTCATTTCCAGAAGAGGATGGGAAGCAACCCCCCCTTCCCCACTCATCTATCCTCTACTGTTCCTTTCTCGTCTATGCAGATCCTCAGAAGTCTGTCATTAAGTACAGTGCGACAGTGTGAGGAGAGCCCAGCCCAGGCCCATGGCTCTAAAGCCGTGGCGGTTCACCATGGTCCCAGCACGAGGCTGGCTGCTTGGCCTGACTCTTCTCCTTCTAGGGGCGCAGGCAGCTCCGTCTGCATCCGGCGAGCAAGGGAGCCTGGTACGTACCACCAGGGTCAGACGACAGGCCCCTTCGGTTGGGCCCTCCGGACGGCCCGGCAACCAGACGGTTAAGGAGCAACCCATGGTGTTCAACCACGTGTACAACATCAACGTGCCGCTGGACTCGCTGTGCTCCGTAGATCTGGAGTCGGCCCCGCATGGCCAGGCCGTCGGAGGGACTGTTTCCGGCGGCGTCAGGGAGGGCCCCACAGAGTTCACGGAGCAGACGGTGGACGCCGACAGCCAGGTCACCTTCACCCACCGCATCAACATCCCCAAGCAGGCATGCCCCTGTCCGGCTGCCGATGCCGTCCAGCAGCTGGCCACCCGCGTCGAGATGCTGGAGAGAGAGGTGTCTCTGCTCAGGGCCCAGTGTGGCTCCGGCAACTGCGGCTGCGGCGAGAGCTCAGCCACGGGTAAGTGGGGAGAAACAGCAGCCTGAAAACTTGACAGTGTTATTAAAGGGTGAACCCCGGTAATAGCCTACTGTAAGGAGAATGCATGGGGTCAGGTCCTCATTTACCACAGCTACGGAGCGACCGCGTTTTAAGTGAATCGAGACAGGGTATGAGACAGGGGTTTGTATAGTACGTGGGTTTGTTTTATGCAGTTGACTTTTTTTAATGCGCTAGAGCGTTATTCTTTCTCCCTCTAGGTCGCTTGGACTTTATCCCTCAGTGCAGTGGCCATGGCAGCTTTAACGTGGATCTGTGCGGATGCGTGTGCGACGACGGCTGGACGGGCAAGAACTGCTCCGAGTCGCGCTGCCCTGACAACTGCTCCGGACAGGGCGAGTGTATGGACGGTGAGTGTGTCTGTGACCGTGACTTTGGAGGGGACAACTGCTCGGAACCCCGCTGCCCGGCCGACTGCTCAGGTCGAGGGCTGTGCATCGACGGGGAGTGTGTCTGTGAAGAGAACTTCACCGGAGAAGACTGCACCCTGAGTCGCTGCCTCAACGACTGCTCCGACCAGGGGCTTTGTACCAACGGGACCTGCCACTGTCGCCCAGGGTACCTGGGAGAAGACTGCTCCCTGGCCTACTGCGCCAACAATTGCAGTCAAAAGGGCGTCTGTAAGGAGGGATTCTGCGTCTGTCAAGAGGGCTTCGCAGGAGACGACTGCTCTGCAGGTGAGAACGGGAACAGTGCAAAACTGTTCGGTAGCTTCACGGTATATTCCCTTCACTTTACTTTGTGATGGTAAGGTAAATAATGATTTAGACAAACATTCAAGAGACCGCAGCAAGTTAGGCTGAGCGGAGGGCCCAGTCTGCCACTGGTTCTTCTGCGAGGTGTGCCCTTTGTATCATCTGGCAAATACTTCCAAGAATGATGTACATCCGGATAACAGATAAGCCCTCCATACAAAAGCAACTGAATCCTGCTGCGTTTGCCTTTCCAAACGGGAGTCAAACCACCCTGGCAGCCCATCCCCTCCAGGCGTCAAACCACCTTGGCAGCCCATCCCCTCCAGGCGTCAAACCACCCTGGCAGCCCATCCCCTCCAGGCGTCAAACCACCCTGGCAGCCCATCCCCTCCAGGCGTCAAACCACCCTGGCAGCCCATCCCCTCCAGGCGTCAAACCACCCAGGCAGCCCATCCCCTCCAGGCGTCAAACCACCCTGGCAGCCCATCCCCTCCAGGCGTCAAACCACCCAGGCAGCCCATCCCCTCCAGGCGTCAAACCACCCTGGCAGCCCATCCCCTCCAGGCGTCAAACCACCCAGGCAGCCCATCCCCTCCAGGCGTCAAACCACCCAGGCAGCCCATCCCCTCCAGGCGTCAAACCACCCAGGCAGCCCCCCCCCCAGGCGTCAGACAGTCCCGGTAAAATTGGCGACGGCATGCGGTGGAACAGCATTTATTTGTCAAAAGTCATATTCACTTGAGAAGATGTCACACTAACTGAAGCTGAGGCAATTTCTGAATCCTGCATGCTTTGTTCACAGCAGGTTCTCTCAATCCCCCTATTGCTAGACAGCTGTCATCTTACAAGAGAAAGGAAAAAAGAGCAAATCATATTACCTATCAATATTACCTATCCTCTTCCTCGCCCACTCTTCTTTTCAATTGCTGGACTTGCTGGAGCCAAAATTGCTTATTTCTTGGCACTTAGATTTAAAATAGCACAGGGTGTGTATGGGAGATGTTGTACTATCCAAAATTAGGCTATTCAATTACCAGTGCCTATTCAGAGCTCATATGGTGGAGGGCACTGTACGAGTTTCTTATAACAACTGTAAAAAAAATAAACAATTGGGATTTGCTTTTGCTATGAGAATAATGAGACTGTTGAATTGAAACACATTTGCAGAAGTGAAAACAAAACAGTTATATTTACCTGAGTATCCCTTCCATAACAAAATCCTAACTACCTTAATAGCCCTATCATTCAAAACACGTGTCATCATGACCCATTGGAATGGAATATGATTATGCTTGACTTAAACGTGCTAATGGGTTTATACCCCGATCCCCCCACCTCCAATAAAATGCACTGAAAGTCAACGGTTTCAGTTTGTGCCATAGAAACAGCATCTCTGACCCGCACCTTTCTTCTCCTTTATTTAAAGTAACTGTCCAGTGTTTTCAGATTTCTATGAAATAAAGACCTAGAATTAATAACAGGGAAACAGTTTCCCTGTGAAAAAAACATGTATAATTATAATTTTTGTTAGGTCTTACGACAAAGTGTGCTCTGTTTCTTGGTCGTTAAAACAGTTAACTCGAGTAGAATGTTGATTGGCCAGCATATATTTCTCTAGATCACTGATTGGCCACTGATCCTTTTTTCTCCAATATATGCATTGATCAGTATAGGACATTCAACAAATTATTTGGATATGTATTTACAAAACTAGAACTTGTAAAAGTTTTTCAGTGGGCTTTTACATTAAAACATTTACTTTGAAAGAGAACACATCAATGATATTTCAATCATATTCCACAATGCATTGTTTTTCACCATTCTCCATTACTGCTCAACTAAACACAGTGACGGAAGATACTTTTTTATCAATAGCTCAGTCCAGCAATGGTAGATTACATTTATTAGCCTATTACAGAACCATATAACTTCATTTTATGCTAATTAATTTGACTACAAAAAGTATAGCTACAGTTAGTCCAGATAGGCTTCATGTTACATGTATTTTCTTAGGATAACCTGAATACACCAGTTGATACAATGCAATTATTTGCCACAATATGTATAAAACAATGACCTATAATCTATATAGAAACCCTAAACACAAAAATACTGTTACATTCCTTAATAACTAACCTAATAATATTGATGCTCAACAGAAAGGGAAGTATAAAAGGGACCACTAAGAGCAAACACAGAAACCAATAAAGGATCGGAAGTGAAAATATATTTAAATAAATAACTATCAACAAATGTACAGTTGGTGTTAATCTTTGTAAACAGCATTGGCCATGAAATTAACATAAAAGAAGGTAACCAGGTGTGATAAGAGTTTGAGTTTGCTTAATATTTGGGCATATTGCTGAAACAATGAAATATACTTACATGCATACACTACTGGTAACATTTTGGGTCACTTAGAAATGTCCATTGAAATAAAATGTAATTGTGTAGAGACGATTGTAAATTACTTTTGTAACTGGAAACGGATGAATTTCATGGAGTAACCATCAGTAACCATCACTCCATGACACGTTGTGTTTGCCAATCGAAGTTCATCATTTTATAAGGATTATTCATCATTAGAAAACCCTTCTGTGGTTATGTTGGTACTGCTGAAAACTGTTGTGCTGATTACTGAAGCAAAAAAACTATCCTTATTCAGACTAGTTAAGTATATTCAGTGTCAGCATTTCTTGGTTTGAATACAAGCTCAAAATTGCCCGAAACAAAGAACTTTCTTCCGAAATTCATCAGTCTATTAATGAGTAATGAAAGCTATTCCATAGAAGAAACTTCCCAAAAACGGAAGATCTCATTCTACAATGTGTCCTACTCCCTTCACAGAACATCGCTAACTGTCTCTAACCAGAATAGTAAGAGGATTGGGAAGCTCCAGTGCACAACTGAGCAAGAGGACAAATACATTAGATGAACAGATGCCCAGATGTCCTCAACAGGCAGCTTCAACAGTGTCAACAGTGAAAAGGCGACTCCAGGATGCTGGCGTTATAGCCAGAGTTTCAGAGAGAAAGCCATATGTCAGACTGCCGAATAAAAAGAAAAGATAGGCAAAGATAGGCAAAAGGACACAGACACTGGACAGAGGAAGAACTCTGCCTTTAAACTTGCTATTAATCTCAATTATCTGAAGAAGATTCGCAATGAATAATTGTTATTGTTTGACAGCGCTAGAAATAACCCATCTGCAGTCCCAGAAAGGCACTGAACCTTTTTAAGGTAAATTCTTGTCTAGTAGTAACTATGCAGATTTTTTCGCTACATGGGCTTCCTGTTACTTATTTCCTATGTAGTTATAGACAGCAAAAAACATCAAACATTGACTTAGATCAAACCCCTTCATAATAAATTATTTATTTCAGAAAACAATGTTTAAATTAAATAGTAGTAGTTTCTTTCATCAGCTCTCTAAAAAACAATCAAAAAATGAAATGCTAAAGATTATATTTTCGCTAATCACCCATGGACAGTTATAGTACTGTATTGTAGATCTGTCTAAAAAAACTGATATGGGTGAATATTGAGCAGCATTAGTTCCCATGCTTTGAACAAATCCCAATTTCACAGGTGTTAACATCTTTCTAATATCTTTGGAAGGAAGGAGAAATTATTCCCAAATTCACGCTTGTAATTGTAAAAGAGATAGGGGTGGAGCTCTATTTACTGTTCAGTTCTGATAACACATGGGCTCAGAATTTATTTGAGCATCTGACCAATTACGCTATAATTCAGTTCAGGGTTAGTTAGATAATAACTGTAGATTAGATAATTAGAAGAAATATTGTCAACCCGATCAGAAACACTATCTCATATATTTTGTCACTGGTGAGAAATTTCAAATCCATTGTGGTAGCTTAAAGAGCCAAACTTATGAAAATTGTGTCACTGTCTAAATATTTCCGGCCATAACTGTCTATGATTTAGAAGGATTTAGAATGGAATTAACATTGAGGTTGAAGAAAACTCAGGATCAGGATCTAGAAGACACATGTTAATTATTCATGCATAGCCAACACAACATTATAATTTGAACGCACCTTCAATAACTTTTCAGATATGAAAATACACTATAAACCTATGAAATTAAACAACCATTAAAACGGTTTTGATCACTTAGATATCATTTAGATGGATGAATCCTTGTTTTTGAAAGAAAAGCAATTTGTTCCCTTTAAAATAACATTTATCAGAAATACATTGCAGGCATTGTTAAACCCACAAAACACAAGTCTGAATGGGATGCTGGCCTTCTAGGCAGGGTTTTAAAGCCATATCTCAGTCTGACCAATTACAAGAACATTTAAGATGGGCAAAAGGACACAGACAGACGAAGAATCTGCCTAGAAGGCCAGCATCCCAAAGTAGCCAATTCACTGTTGACATTGAGACTGGTGTCTTGCGGTCTCGTTGTACGAGATCTTCAGTTTCTTGGCAATTTCTCGCATGGATTAGCCTTTATGTCTCAGAACAAGAATAGACTGAATAGTTTTACAAGAATGTTATGTGTGTCTGGCCATTTTGAGCTTGTAATTGAACCTACAAACGCTGATGCTAAAAGTACTGTTCTAAAGGCCTGTTTTATTGCTTCTTTAATCAGCACAATTGTTTTCAGCATTGCTTACAATCGAAAACGTTTTTTTTTATGATCAATAAGTATTTTTAAATGAAAAACTTGGATTAGCAAACAGAATGTGCCATTGGAACACAGCAGTGATGTTTGCTGATAATGGACCTCTGTATGCCTCCGTTTCCTGCTAGGAATTTGCAACATAAACAGTGTCTACACTGTATTTTTGATCAAGTTGATGTTATATTATTGTAAAAAATGTGGTTTTCTTTCAAAAACAAGGACATTCCTAAATGACCCCAAACTTTAGAATGGTAGTGTACATTCATGTTATTCATCTAAATCAATGATTCCATGCAGCGCTTCATTGCTAGTTATCATCATTCATCACATAGTCATATGATATCAATAGGTACCTTTCAAGGACTAGGACGTTTGAGAAACATAAGTATCGATTTTTCAGGACAAGCGTTAACTGACAAAGCAAATTGCATTGTGACTGAGCTCACATTTTTTATGAAGCCACACCTGTCTCAGTCACGTTTTGTGTTAAATGTGAAAGAGTGGTCAATAGGCTATTGAAGAAATGACAGTGAAATTGAAAAACATGAACGACATAAAATTGTCAGCCTGATTGAGCTGTAGAGGCTGCATGGGATTTTTATTACCTGGTCATACGTATTTTAAAAATCCCTTTTTTCATCAGTTGTCACAGAGTGCTTAATTCTGACAGCTTTTTAGTCATTTTAGTTTTTATCAATCTTCTATTGTAACTCAATAGGTCTACTGTAGTTGGACAAGGCTATATGAATTTGTACAGAATAGAAGAGGTAGCTTGAGAATGAATGAGTCTGGCTCTGAGTGGTTGACGGTCTGTACCAGCTGATGCTTATAAGGGTACATTCTTATGACCAGGGGGTCAAAAATGCAGGTGGGAACAGGTGGGTTATGGTCAATCTAGATCAGTAACACAACTAGGCATTGTACAGGGACTGATACTGTATAAATGGCCAGGCCAGGCAGTCATGTGGCATTGTCCAAGCACTAGTCCTCCAATGATCCAAATAGTCACCAGAACATTTAGAGAGAGCATACAGTACCCAAGATTTAACAGGATCTCAGATTAGACTGGAAAATAATACCAGACAGTTTTGACTAACCCCAGACATCTGGCATCAACACTATTGGAAGACACCGTGACCTAGTCCAGTGATAACCTTGGACATGGCCAACAATGCAGGAAACTGGTCTACCAGAGAGACTCCAAAACACCACCAACCGCCCTGAGACAAGCCTGACTATAGCGCACAGAGTCCTCTCCAATTACACCAGCCCCGGGTTTTGCAAAGCCAGACAGAAATACCTTGTCAGTTACTCAACCCACTCACGTCGAGTAAGGGCTGCGTGGTCGAACTACTGTAAGAGTGACTCAGCCCCAGCAAAAACATTGGAGAGAGGGTATCCCAATGGAGCGAGAGGAGCCCGATGATGGTTCGTCTAACCAATGCTTTGCCATTCACCTTCACACCCCTGGGCCTGGACTATACTTAATCACAGACCCAACTGAATAGATGAGTGTTCCATAAAGACTTAAAGGTTGAGACTCTGTCGGCGCCTCTCAAAAAGATTGGCAGATCATTTCACAAAAACTGAGTTCCGTACAAGAAAACACTGCCTCCAGCTGTTTCTTAAGATATTGTACCACTTGGAAGGATGCCTACATCTTTTGACTGCAGCATGCAGGTAGTGCGTCAGGGCCAATTCTGACATGAGTTGAAGTTGATTTAGTCTTATTTCCTGTTAGCCTGAGAGAATAGAATGTAAATGCAAGTAACAAAAGCATGGGTTAGCTTTTTGGCATAACTTCTTCACAAGAACACAGAGACTCATTCCATAAGCAGATCTCTTTGTTCATTGGGACTGTGTCTTTACTGCATGGTGCTGCTTGTGGATTTGACAGCTTGGTAACACTTCATTACGGCCTGTTAATTAACAGGTCATGGGTCAACAACCTGCATCTCAGGAGTCGCATGTGGTTATACAACCACTTTTTACACAACCTTTTTTGTAGTGGACTTTAGAGTGATATGTGAGAGCGGCAAGGTGTTGTCATGCAAGCACTTCTGACTCAAATAGGCAAGAATAGGTATGGTAGGAATTCCTGAGAGAACACTATGAAATGCTTAAATACGGTGGTGAGAGTCATTCAGGGGGTTTGGTTTACGCCTACTCTGTTTTCTCTATTGGATGTAGTTTTTCAATGCAATGGTACCTAGCAAGTACATTTTATCTGAGTGGAACACTTAATTGTTCAGACCTGTTACTACAAACATATGTAAGTAAAGGCAAAGTACAAAGAAATGAAGGAGACAATATCAGCACATGAGGATGGCCCGCAGGTAATTTTTTTTATAATTATGGAGTAATTAATAAAATACATGATATGTTATTTTATGTTTTTTGGAATTCTAATGCAAGAGACTTGGTTTTGTAATGTATGGTGCGTCCTTACTGTTATCAATAATATATATTCCTGGTCCCTTTGAGATACAGTACAGTACATTGAAAGAGAGGTATGTTCATGTATTAACATAGTCATCCGCTGGCTTGTCTCTGCTGGCTTGCCTCTGAAGCTAAAGAGGATCAGCCCTGTTTGTTCCCTGAATGGCAGAGCTAAAACTACAGAAATTGGTGTTGGAAGACCAGTAGGGGGCACTTCTCTCAGATCTAAAGATGAAATCCAATGTCATAGGACATGCCCTGTTTAAAGCGCCATCTTTCTGGTGAGATGATAAATGGGTGTTTTTTCACTGTTTGGATACGGAGGACCACATGGCCGTGATGTCCTGGCGAATTGTTCAATCTGGCCATCATCATCACTAATCACCTCTAGCTGTAAAGTTAAGGATTACTGACAGCTCTAATGCAATTCGACCTGCCAAAACATCCACTATGCACATTCTGCTTTAAAGAGTACTGATTGAATTTGTCTCTAAATTTACATGATCATATTTGCTTGCTTTCGGATGTGCCAATGCGTTACAATAGCCATACTGGAAAGGTAAACGTTAATTGGCAGGCAGAATGATGTCCAATGCGGTTGCAAGTATAGTGTGGGAGGTTGGATTAGATAGTTGTGAGTTGAGCATAAGCCTTCCATTAATTTGTCCACATCTGCAGATCTTAAGACCGATTATGTGATGACGTAGTTCACTACTTTGTGGGACCCAATTTGGCTCTTTGTTGCTGCTTTCAGAACTACTGGATATTGTTTTCTCTCTGGAATGTGTCTTCCCTGCGCAAACTCACTATGAGCTGAGTTTGTTTACTAAACATACAGTGGTAAGGCAACCAGCTGCAATAGGATGGCTGGAGTTTGCTTAAGATTATGGCACACAGCTGAACCAACATCCTGTATTGCCTTCCAAATTCAGTTCAGATCCAGAAGATTTTGATGAGTAATGAAACTTAAACACATTAAATAAACTTTTTGTCCATTCGAACCAAGCAATTGGATGAGTTTGCTTTGTCTAAATCATCTGTCTGAACCCAATGAGCACAATTATATGAGACTAGTTAAGGGGAGTCAAGCAATGATAATAGAATGGTAAGTGAATAGTCACCGAAAACAGTAGGGTGGCCTTCACCCTGAACTTCTTGGTTCCAGTGTAGAACAGGCTAGTCTAAACTTCCTGGTTCCCCTGTAGGTCAGGTAAGTCTGAACCTCCTGGTTACAATGTAGGACAGGCCAGTCTAAACATCCTGGTTCCACTGTAGGTCAGGCTAGTCTGAACTTCCTGGTTCCAGTGTACTAGGGCAAACCAATTCTGAACTTCCTGGTTCCAGTGTTGGACAGGCTCGTTTGAATGTCTGTGTAGGACAGAGGAGCAGTGCCACGGTGCCCCTCCCTCTGCTTCTCCATTGCTATGTTACTCTGTGATTAATGACGGAGAGATAGAGAACTGCAGGGAGGGTCTGTCCGGGCTGAAGAAATGTGTCCTAAATTGCACCTCACTCTGTTTATAGTGCCTGACAGTATTAAGGTAAAAGAGTGCCATTTAGGATGCACTCAAAGACTTTTAGCAGGGCCGCTGCTCTAAACATCTGAGTGTTGGCTTCACGTGGAGACTCTCGTGGGTGTCCTTCATTCTGTTGGAAGGCTTGGTTAAAGTGCTCCCTCCCTATGTCCCATATCAATCACTATACTACTGCTTTCCTTTTTGTGTGTCTTACTTAAGACTGAATCCGGTCCGTGCGATAAATCTCTGTGAATGCCGCAGGAGTTTGCTTTACTCCAGTGTCAGTCTTTAGGAGGAGGCAGCCAAGGCTCCATCTGTTGTGTGCGTGCGGAAGTAACTAAAACGCTACCTCGAGTCCTTCAACGGCTCCCCAAGGAGGGCTTAATTCTCTGCCAGCCTCGGCACCACCGAGTCCATTCTGCCATGAAAAGTCCCACACCGCTTGATGACAACAGGACAAGATCTGTTACTCTCTCTGATTGAGCTGTAAACTTATCTTCTCTTGTTTATGCAAGGCTTCATTTGCATTCCATGCTCAGAGCCTCTCAGGTTTATGGCCAGGTTCCGTCCTAGTAGCCTCCTAAGAATATCAATGCATTCAACATCCACTATCATACAAAAGCTACATTTGTCGCACTACTGGACTCAGTCGAGTGCAAATCAGAACAGGTTGTTTATACATGTGGGTCAACCGAGACAGAGCATGAATGAAAGACAATCATCTGCTGCATGTAAGGAAATACATGTTACTGCGAAGTTGCAAGGTTTTAATTTCACACACAAATGTCATCTCACCCACAGTGGCTCCGGCTCTTAACCTACGCGTCAGGGGTGTGACAGAGCGTACCATTGACCTGGAGTGGGATGTGTCAGCACTGACGACAGACTACCTGGTCACCTATGTGACCACCAGCCCAGGTGGGGTCCAGCTGGAGATCAGGGTCCCCGGGAACACCACCGCATGCACTATCCCAGACCTGGAACCAGGCGTCGAGTACAACATCAACCTGTATGCAGTGGTCGACAATGTCATCAGTGTCCCTGCCAATGTCCAGGTGTCAACCTGTGAGTAAAATATGCCTGAATTTTCTCCCTTTCTATCCAGGACTCATCATCGTTTTCTGGCATCAGGTGGCGTCATTATCGATGCTCTATGTCTGCCCAAACGTGAAACTCATCTCTAAACATTAAGATGTTGCAAATCTGCTTGACACCAGTCCCTGAAATCCGAAAATCACCACACTCTACTGTAGCTATAGGTAGATATGTTTTACCAGCAGTTCACGGCTAACATGTATCAATGGCCATAAAGGAACTTTAGCTAACATGCCAGCTAGTGGATTATGTTGTACTGCACATAAGTGTCAGGAAAATACCTTCTTCTAGGTATTTACACATGTAAAATAAGGATTGTCCAAGGACATTACCACATTCAAACATTTTATTTTGAAGACAGTGGTACAGATTAAATTAAATGTATAGAAATAAAACTATAAAAAACATTTACTCCATCAACGTTACTTTTCCATTCACATGAAATGTTTGGTAATTTAACCACTGTATATTTGCTGTGGTAAACAAGTTCATTTTTTATTTTAGGTGCAGCAAATGTCAAATAGATAAATAGTTAACATTTTTATTTTATGAATATACCAATCAGAGGGCGAAATAGCTCAGACATTTTTTGGCTCCAATCAAGATTTAAAGATCACCTTGACATCTGTGTATTAGGGACTGGTTAATCACTGGCCAATGTTGGTTGCAACTGAGCTGCGCCAGTGATTTTAGCGATGCTTCACTGAGATGCATCCTGGTATTAATCTGGTAGAATTACATGCTTGCAATTGACTTTATAGTTTTAACTATACTTACAGTACTTGTTTTCAATTCAGTTTTTTGGCAAAAAAACATATTCTCAGTTTGTTATTAAAATTTTTAAGAACAAATAGGTAAACATTAATTACAGTACAATAAATACAAGTACAATAAAAGCTATACCAATAGCAGCTTGGCCAATTAAGTAAACCACAAGTTACATATTATTAATTGTTAAAAAAATAGTCTGTTTACTTTTCCTTTTTGTCAATATTCAACTAACAATTCTTTGTGCTTTCAATGAAAGTTCTAAGATCTTGGAATTAACTTTCTAGAGGTGATTTATCAAAACACTTTCACATCAAATAACCTTCGTGATGGATACACTTAAATGTGCCCTTTAAACAAGGTAACCATTACCATTTAGTACTTGTATGGTAGGCATGTATCGGATCCTCCTAAAAATCCATAGAAACATACGCTTTATGTTAACAGACACATCTTCAGTGAAATCCTGTTGGAGAGGAGGCCCCTTTTGTCAGCGTAATGTGATTAGACTCTTGCCACCTGCTGTGTAGAAATGCCAGATTGGCAAATTGCTGCAGGCTCTTAGTTTCTAGTCAATGTTTTTAAGACATATGTGAAACTAATTTCGGCAGGGAGTAAGAAGATTGTTTTATATTCAGAAAAAACATTCAGTTATTTTTAAATGATTGATTGGGCCATCACTTAGAATTACAATTGTCATCTGCAGGAAACACAAATGTTTCTGAAATGCTAAAAAAACATGAAATACAATCCTAACTAGACCATCTTCATGCCCTTTGATTTTATTTGTATCTGTCCGAGTACTATAATTGTGAAAATTACCATATATTTCAGTCCTTCTGATTAAGACTAGTGTCTGGACAAAGGCAGAATGGCAAAGAAGATGTGGGACCTGCATATTATTTGTAGTTTACTGTTGCATGTACCAAGATGCCTCTGATGAGCGATTACATGGTGTGTTGACCAAAATTGCTGGGCATAACAAATGCAAATCAGCTGTTCCTAAGCAGTTAGTGTGACAAGCAAGCCAAAACAATAAAATCGAAATGCATTACAAATAAGCAGAAATCATATGACAGGGAATTTAGCCTGTCAACTACATGAATGTAGAATTAGAACATTCTATTACAAACATTTACTAAAACAAATAACTCTGACTAAGGCCTACAGACTGATACATAAGCTTCAATAAAAGACCAATAGGGACACAAGGAGGAACAGTGTGCAGGTTTCCCCTTTACAGTTCATTGTTGAGTTCTGTGTTTTTATTTATTTAATAAATGACAGTACAAAACAGAGGGGAATAGAACAGTAAGAAACTCCCAGAGTTCACTGAACAGTTATGAATTTTCTCCAAGCTATCCTCCCAGTCTGTTATTGTCAGTGCCATGTTCATCATCCCAGTTTTACTTGATGGTATCTGGTGAAGATGTGTTGACAGAGAATGAAATGTGTCATATAGGCAAGACATACTGTATTGATGCACATGTCGTAGAAGGCCTAACATTTTCAAATGCAGGAAAATCCAGTCTAATCTGTAGGTTTATGAAAACATTTATGGGAATGTCAGCAAATTAGGTTTCCCTCAGCAAATAAAAAAATATACATATATATATATATATATGTGTGTGTGTGTGTGTGTGTGTGTGTGTGTGTGTGTGTGTGTGTGTGTGTGTGTGTGAATGCGTGTGTATGCGCTATGGTATGAAATCACAACTCTCCGCATCACTCACAGTTATTATCAAGATTCGATGGGCAGAAGAGAGATTCCTCACTTTGGTTTAAGGTTTAATTAGCTTTCAGATATTGGGAACACCAGATTTTAATTCATTACCACATCGTTGAAGAAATGTATATGGATAGCAACAACATATTTGATTGAGTATTTTAATACCAATATCAAACCAAACATATTGAATATGTTTTCTATGATAACGACATGCACATTATATGAAAACACTCAAAAAAAATTTTTTTAAGTAATCTTCTTCAATAAAATACAAATTTGGAACAGTGCATTGCCACAAACACCAATGTAAAACTTAAAAATCTCAGCCTCTTTCCCACGCTTTGACTCTTTAATCTTTGACAACCAACCCACTATATACAGAAAACATAAAAACATTTAAGATTCATTAATCCCTCTAATTCATTGATAAACTGCTTTTGTGTAGCTATTTCATTCACTTAAACAAAATCCTCAGTGGAAAAATCTGTATTTTTAAATATTGAGTGACAAGATTCATCAATCCTTTTAAGTTGTGGTTGGACCAGCTTTCTCACTCAGGTAGTTGAGACCTACCCAGCCCTCAATAGCCAAAAGTGTATGGACATCCTACCAATATATATATATTTATTGGTATATGTACAGGTGCTGGTCATATAACTTGAAAATCATCAAAAAGTTGATTTATTTCAGTAATTCCATTCAAAAAGTGAAACTTGCATATTGTATTCAAATGTTCATTCCTTTTAATTTTTATGATTATAACTGACAACTAATGAAAACCCCAAAATCAGTATCTCAGAAAATGGGAATATTACTTAAGACCAATACAGAAAAAGGATTTTTAGAAAAGTTGGCCAACTAAAAAGTATGAACATGAAAAGTATGAGCATGTACAGCAGTCAATACTTAGTTGGGGAACCCTTTTGCCTGAATTACTGCAGCAATGCGGCGTGGCATGGAGTCGATCAGACTGTGGCACTGCTCAGGTGTTATGAGAGCCCAGGTTGCTCTGATAGTGGCCTTCAGCTCCTCTGCATTGTTGGGTCTGGCGTATTGCATCTTCCTCTTCACAATACCCCATAGATTTTCTATAGAGTTAAGGTCAGGCGAGTTTGATGGCCAATTAAGAACAGGGATACCATGGTCCTTAAAGGTACCGGTAGCTTTGGCACTGTGTGCAGGTGCCAAGTCCTGTTGGAAAATGAAATCTGCATCTCAATAAAGTTGGTCAGCAGCAGGAAGCATGAAGTGCTCTAAAATTTCCTTGTAGACGGCTGCGTTGACCTTGGACCTCAGAAAACACTGTGGACCAACACCAGCAGATGACATGGCACCCCAAACCATCACTGACTGTGGAAACTTTACACTGGACATCAAGCAACGTGGATTCTGTGCCTCTCATCTCTACATCCAGACTCTGGGACCTGGATTTCCAAAGGAAATGCAAAATGTACTTTCATCAGAGAACATATCTTTGGACAACTTAGCAGCATTTCAGTCCTTTTTGTCTTTAGCTTCAAGAGTGGCTTGACACAAGGAATGCGACAGCTAAAAACCCGTCTTGCATACATCTGTGTGGTGGTTCTTGAAGCACTGACTCCAGCTGCAGTTCTGTGAACAGCTGGCCTCTTTAGCAATTACCTTTTGTGTCTTGCCCTCCTTGTGCAAGGTGTCAATGGTCGTCTTTTGGACAGCTTTCAAGTCAGCAGTCTTCCCCATGATTGTGTAGCCTACAGAACTAGACTGAGAGACCATTTAAAGGCCTTTGCAGGTGTTTTGAGTTAATTAGCTGATTAGAGTGTGGCACCAGGTGTCTTCAATATTGAACCTTTTCATAATATTCTAATTTTCTGATATACTGATTTTGGGGTTTTCATTTGTTTTCAGTTATAATAATCAAAATTAAAAGGAATGATCACTTGAAATATATCAGTCTGTGTGGAATGTTTGTATACATTATACAAGTATCACTTTTTGAATGGAATTACTGAAATCAACTTTTTGATGATATTCTAATCATGTGACCAGCATCTGTATGTATATGTATTTATGTATATATACATATTTTAGAATGTGTTCCGATTTTCCCTTATACACACTTTTCTGTTTAAAGAGCAGTGCATTATGGTTAAGACATACTTTGCTTCATTGCAAACTATAGACAGTGCTTCACTTGGAATTGAATGAATGCAAGTTGTCACTTCCCTGAATTTAGTTAAATATACATACAATGTCAGTCCATAATAACTCTAAATGTAGCCCATATAAATCTAAACAGCCTTGCCATCTCATTTTGTTTTCTTGATTAATGCACCAAGGACTATATCTTCTATGTTAGGCTACTGATTAAAACACATGTCAGTCCCTCTTATCTGGACAGCTACATGGTGTACAGGCATTTGCAGTTTTTTCCAATTGCTAAAACACAATTTTGCAAACTAGGCTGGTTTTATCAAAATACTTAATACAATTCACAAAACCACACACCCAAACTGCAAAATGCTTCACATAACTTGCAAAATGAAGCACTGCAACCAAAACTGCGTATAGCAATATCAACATCAAACATTTGCACGAAATGGCACACACTTCATTCATATTACCAGATTTTTGCCTAACCACCTACACACTGTAGGGCATAATGAAAAGCATTCTCATCTATAGTATGCTTTGCCATAATACTAAAATAGTTCAAATTGTAGAAAATTGTTCAGATTGTTCACATGCACAGAAATATTTGCAGATATACACACATGCTGTTGAAACATTTCTCTTTTTCTTTTTCACCAAACAAGTCAGTGCAACATATGCACAGCAGATATATTCACATTGAACTGAACAAGAGAATGCTCACAAAACAGAATTGAAAAAGTAAATTGCAGAAAAGATTTACAGAAATATATATATATGAAAAAGAGTCAAGAAAAAGAATTAGGCAGCATCTTGCTGCACAGCTGGGTCTGGCCACAACACCGCGTCCACATCACTGGCAATATCTTCCCTTGCCAGACATCGAGGGAAGAAGTGCCTTGAGTGCCTTGTCCATCCCTGATTCTCAACCACACCAATCTCATCACATGCGTCTTCCATAGCCTGCACAAGAGTATTACGCACAAAGGTCTGCCGGTTGTATACCTTCCACCGCCATGCCAAAAATAACTCTTATATGGGTTCAGAAATGGTGAGCATGGCGGGAGGTAGTGCATGAAAAATGGAGGGTGGTCAGCAAACCAGTTTTGGACTGGAGCTGCAAGATGAAAGCTCATGTTGTCCCATACTACAATGTACTGGTTTCTTTGATGGTCTGCATCATTCATACACTCTGGTGGTATGAGAATGTTGTGGAGTCTGTCCAGAAAGGGCTGTGTTGTATGGTTCAATGTTGGCATGACGTTGGAGGACACCATGCGTATTGGAGATGGTAACGCACATTGTGATGTTCCCACCACGTTGGCTCGAAACATCTATAATGGCTCTGTGGTCAATTATGTTTCTCCTCCTTCTTCTGGTCTTTGCTAGGATGAACCCAGCCTCATCTATAACGATGAATTCATGTGGGATTGCATGAGCATCCATTTCCAGTTCTCCTTGAAAACAAAGAACAAATATCTGTCAATATGGTATTCTCCAGTACACTGGGAAACAATGTTGTGTGTAGTGTACTGCAGTCAATATTGTACTTACACCACATATGCTCGTCTGACCTCTTTGTTTCTTTGAGAGTTTCTCTCAAACGGCACCTTATAAAGTTGTTTCACTCTGATTTGGTTTCGCTTGAGAACGCGAGCCAATGTGGACAGACTGACTTGTTGAATGGTGTTGAATTTGGTGTTGTCTTGGATGATGTGGCTTTGAATTTCTTGTAATCTGATTTCATTATTTTCCAAAACCAAGTTTACAATGATTCCTGTGTAGCCCGGTGAACATTTGACCCCTTCCTCCACCATGGTTGCATCTCTCAGTCCTTTAGAAAGACAAAAAAACTAAAATATAGGGCTTTGACAATGCAGCCTAAATTTATTTCCCCCTCAGTAGAGTAAATTGTGCAGGAAAGATGTACAGTTAGTGTATGAAATCAGCCATTCATAAAGTAAACAGTTGTCACCCAACTGATTCACTGTGGGGTGTACTACATAGTGACAAAGACATTTTGGTTGCATACCTGTACTCCAGTCCGGATGACACAGGCGACAGTAAAACGGCTCAAGTTAGGCTGCACTCTCTGTCCAGCCTCTTGCATTTTCAGCCCATAGTTGATGACAAGATTAACTATGGTTGCTCTGATTTTAATTTGAAAGTTGTTGTCTTCTGTGGCCATGAACTCCTCTACGAGCTCGACCCCTACTTCTCACTCCCCCTCCCTCTTCTTCTTGTGACTTTGTCAGATTGTTCTGTCTCACGCAGAGAACTGTGTGCAGTGCATTTAAAAAGTGCCATTTTGAATAGAAAAATGTGTGTAAAGCAGAAAATGTGTTTAGACTTTTGGAGACTTGTGTGTGTCAGTTTAAATAATTGTGCTGTGCATGTCATTTTAGTGTGTTAGCAATTGGAAAAACTGTAACCCATTGAATCACACCTAAGCTGGTGAAGAAATTGTCCTTTGATGTTTAGGCTGAAATCTGGTTAGAATGGGGTTCAGGTGAATGCCTGTAAACATTCGATTTCCTGAAAGATGTTAGCCACAATTAAATACTTCATAAAGTATCTCTATAAAAAAATCACAAATTCAGCCAAATGCATGAGGTAGGCAACTTGAACAGGCAATAGCATAAGGTGGTCATGGTGGCTAGAGATGTTATATACAGGGTTTGACACTGGCACCCTCCCACCCGCCAAATGCGGGTAGAATTCGGCTGTGGCGTGTAACGCAGTTACTCTTCCTAGTCACTTTGGCGGGTCACGTTCTATATACAGAGTTTTTCCTGCATTCAAAGCTCAAAGGCGACAACCTTCCCAAAATCTCGCACCGCCTCTGTGTGTTGGCATGGTAAAACTTGATTTTGCACTATAAAATACTAGCGAAACACTGCTGCAAAAATTACTGTAGGAGGAAACTTTCCATATTGAGTGTTGCCAGGTGGGGTGTGTTTCCTAAATATTTGTGTATTTTTTATGGAAATCTGGCAACCTTGCATACAGGACCACACACGTGCAGACATCGGAAAAACAAGTGGATCCTAGATATCTTTTACACTCAAACATGTCAAAATATTCCATTTAATTTAATAACCTGAAACTACATCTAATCTGCATAACATTTTGTTAAAACAGGTGACTTCAAGTAACTTAGAAAAACAGATTTGTTTTTAAAGAGAGATCGTGAGACAAATGAAGATGACTGGTGAAAAGACCATCAGATAGGGTATGTATGTACTATCACCAAAAACATTAGGCTATATATGCATTATAAAAATATATAATTAACATATTCAAGTCACTAACAATATAAATATAGGAACGTGAAGTGCTGGATTAGCAACAGCAGGAGAGCCAAGTACAGCTGAAGGAAGGCGAGTGAGATTAACGATGTGGCGTCAAGGCAAGGATGGGGAAAAATTACTTGACACTTGATAAATAAGCTCTGTTTAGTTTTTTATGCAAGTCTATATTAAGAAGAAAATAGCTTAACAAAATAGACAACAATAATATTGACCGATTAATTACAAAGCTGATGAGTGATTTCACATTTCTTTTTAAATACATTTTAATAGTTCAAGGTTATGTTAAGAGTAACTATATTGCTTGCATATATTGGTTGATATTAAGAAGGACATTGTAGCATGCATTAGCTGCTTAAGTGGACATGGACAACAGAGCAGATTTAACACTATAGTATATTACATTTTCAAGTGTATACACAGTATTTGCAGTATTTTACAGAGGGGGTCACCCCTCTGTGAAATACTGTAAATACTGTATATACCTGTGAAAATATTAGAGTGGGGTAGAAAAGTAAAGTGGGGTAGCACCAATTTTGAGCTAGGAAAAACATGTATGTATGCATGCATGCATGTATGTATGTATGTATGCATATACAGTGGGGCAAAAAAGTATTTAGTCTGCCACCAATTGTGCCTGGATTTTGAAGTGTAGCTATGATGAAAATTACAGGCCTCTCTCATCTTTTTAAGTGGGAGAACTTGCACAATTGGTGGCTGACTAAATACTTTTTCGCCCTACTGTATACAGTGGGGAGAACAAGTATTTGATACACTGCTGATTTTTCAGGTTTTCCTACCTACAAAGCATGTAGAGGTCTGTACTTTTTTTTACCATAGGTACACTTCAACTGTGAAAGACGGAAACTAAAACAAAAATCCAGAAAGTCACATTTTATGATTTTTTAAAATTTAATTAGCATTTTATTGCATGACATAAGTATTTGATCACCTACCAACCAGGAAGAATTCCGGCTCTCACAGACCTGTTATTTTTTCTTCAAGAAGCCCTTGTGTTCTCCACTCATTACCTGTAATTAACTGCAACTGTTTGAACTTGTTTCCTGTATAAAAGAAACCCGTCCACACACTCAATCAAACAGACTCCAACCTCTCCACAATGGCCAAGACCAGAGAGCTGTGTACGGACATCAGGGATAAAATTGTAGACCTGCACAAGGCTGGGATGGGCTACAGGACAATAGGCTTGGTGAGAAGGCAACAACTGTTGGTGCAATTATTAGAAAATGGAAGTTAAAGATGACGGTCAATCTCCCTCGGTCTGGGGCTCCATGCAATATCTCACCTCTTGGGGCATCAACGAACATGAGGAAGGTGAGGGATCAGCCCAGAACCACACGGCAGGACCTGGTCAATGACCTGAAGAGAACTGGGACCACAGTCTCAAAGAAAACCATTAATAACACATTACAGTTATGGATTAAAATCCTGCAGCGCACGCAAGGTCCCCTTGCTCAAGCCAGCGCATGTCCAGGCCCGTCTGAAGCTTGTCTATGACCATCTGGATGATCCAGAGGAGGAATGGGAGAATGTCATGTGGTCTGATGAGACAAAAATAGAGCTTTTTGGTCTTAACTCCACTCGCCATGTTTGGCGGAAGAAGAAGGTTGAGTACAACCCCAAGAACACCATCCCAACCATGAAGCATGGAGGTGGAAACATCATTCTTTGGGGATGCTTTTCTGCAAAGGGGACAGGACGGCTGCACCGTATTGAGGGGAGGATGGATGGGGCCATGTATCGCGAGATCTTGGCCAGCAACCTCCTACCTTCAGCAAAAGCATTGAAGATGGGTCGTGGCTGGGTCTTCCAGCATGACAGCGACCCGAAACACACTGCCACACCAACTAAGGGTGGCGCCATAAGAAGCATCTCAAGGTCCTGGAGTGGCCTAGCCAGTCTCCAGACCTGAACCCAATAGAACATTTTTGGAGGGAGCTGAAAGTCCGTATTGCCCAGCGACAACCCCGAAACCTGAAGGATCTGGAGAAGGTCTGTATGGAGGAGTGGGCCAAAATCCCTTCTGCAGTGTGGGCAAACCTGGTCAAGAACTACAAGAAACATATGATCTCTGTAAAAACAAAGGTTTCTGTACCAAATATTAAGTTCTGCTTTTCTGATGTATCAAATACTTATGTCATGTGATCAAATGAAGCCATTTATTATCACATAGTTGTTTGGCTGCTTTTGACATGATAACAGAAATCATCCAATTAGCCCTGATCATGATGTCCAAAGCATTGCAAATGCCAGTCAGTACTGTTCAGTCACCTACTAAGAAGTGTAAAACCCATAGACAGCTATTACAAATGACTGCTCGCTGTCATTGATGGTAAAGGGGGCAATACAACTAAGGTTATGCAGACTTTTGAAAAGGGGTCAGTTAATTTTTTTCTTTGTTGCCACGTTTTGTTTTATGCTTGTGCCATTCTGTTATGACCTACAGTAGAATGTGAATCCCATTAAATATAAAAGGCTTGTTTTGCCTGCTCACTCATATTTTCTTTAAAAATGGTACATATATAACCAATTCTCCAAGAGTTTTCAAACTTTTGAGGACAATTGTGTATGGATTTATATATATATGTGTATATAAGTTACAGTTAAATTAGTAATATTGGCTTAAATTGTAGTCTCTCAGCTGTAATGTAAGGGTATTTACATCCAAATAAATATGCAGCCCCATCTTTTTCAAGGTAACAAAAGTAATTGGATAATTGAGTCAAAAGCTGTTTCATGGACAAATGTGGGCTGTTCCTTCATTATCTCATCATCAATTAAGCAGGTAAAAGGTCTGGAGTTGGTTCCAGGTGTGGCATTCACATTTGGAAGCTGATACTGTGAACCCACAACATGCGGGCAAAGGAACACTCAATGCAAGTGAAACAGACCATCCTTAGGCTGTAAAAATTATCCAATCAGAGAAATAGCTGGAAAATTTGCAGTGACCAAATATTTCCTGACCCAACTGTACAAGTGTAATATATAAATACATGAATAATACATATTATTATTATTATACAAATAAACATTTACTATCCCAAAAAATTACTTTAGTTCAACATTCAGGTGCCTAAGACTTTTATACTGGACTGTAAAAGAGCTTGTTGGACCCCCCCCCCCCAAGCTGCCACACTCTTCTGGGAAGACAAGATTTTGGAGTGTCTCTGTGGGAATTTGTGCCCATTCAGCCAAATAAGCCACACCCAGATTCATCCATCAGACTGCCAGATTTAGTGAAGCATGATTCTTCACTCCTGAGAACACATTTCCTCTGCTCCATAGTCCAATGGCGGTATGATTTACACCGGACCAGCCAACGCTTGGTATTGCACATGTTGATTTGAGGCTTGTGTACAGTTGCTCAGTCATGAAAACGCATTTCATGAAGCGCCCGAAACACAGTTCATGGAGATTTTATGACTATGTGATTCTATGCACCTGTGAGTAATGGGTGTGACTGAAACACCTGAATTCAATAATAAATGTGTCCACATTCTTTTTGCCATATTGTGTACGTCACCATAATTTGCTGCTGAAATACTGTGCCCTTTTTATTTATTGGGCTTTTTTCCCTTTGAAATCAAACAGTTTCTATGACGTTAAAGTTTATAATGGAAGCATTTTATTTGAATATGTTTTTTTAAACAAGAGCATGTTTGGCTATGACTGCAACTGGCTCACTTGTCTTTATTGATGATGTAGCTGCTGAAGTGTTTAGTCGTTGTCTTGTTTGCTAAAGTATAAGCAAATTGTTCCAAACTCTGCCCTTCATCATACAACAAGACAAATACCCCAAACATTCTGCAATTGCAAACATTTAGTTTTTTGTGATGAAAACAGGAAATGTATTGACTTGCCAAGTTAAATCAAATTGAACATATCTGTCATTTGCTGCATTAAAAGGAAAAAGGGTGTAGTTGAGTCGCAGACATCTGGCAGTTGGCTATGCAGTCAGATACTAAACATATATGCTTAATTTGGATTTTATAATAAATTAATATATCTTAAAACATGTGGTGCCCTTATAGGGGAATTATGTATGCAGTAAAGGGTGAAACCATTTGTAAATGGTGAAACCAGTGTGTACGCAAATGCCCTCAAATTAGGGATCTGTACTTTATCCTCAGTGAAATGTTATATGATTGGCATTTAGTTAAGTTCCATGTCAGGACAGCCGTTCTGTAGCCAGTTATCAGACTTTGACACTGAGCTTGTTAGTTCTTCATGGACCAGTACGCTGAATGGGGATCCCTATTGTAGTTTTATGATAACCTCTCCCCCTACCCACCCAGGGCTCGCTTTGCACATCACGTGAGTTGCAAACACAAAACATGACATTACTTTGTCTGCCATTTAAGCATGTCTTGCATGTATTTTATTTGACATGTATGGCTACGTTACCAAGTTGATCAAAGTGCAGAATTCAATAAACTCTGGAGAGAAAGGAATTAAGCATCAGATTAGAATGTAAGGGGTTCAAGCAGCAACTAGCCTTCTCTGTAAAGAACTTGTGGAGAATAAGTTCTGTATATTCACAAAATGTCCTCTGCAAATGCACAGCAGTTTTTGGATCTAAAAGTCAGAGAAATTACGTCTCCACATCCACTTCATACATTTTATGTGATATGGTTAAATCACAGGTTCACAGTCTTAACTTTTATAAAATCTCAGCCGAGACATGAGGAAATAATAGTCTGTGGGCGTACCGCGCATTTGTGCAGATTTAGAGTGCATGAGCAAAACTACAAATGAAGGAACCCTGTCATTCATTATTCAAAACATAGAGGATGTGCCTTTTCACAGACTTGAGTCCCAGAGAGGGCAATAGGACAATATTATCTTTAGTCATAGCCAGCATAATTTGACAACTCAGAAAATTGCCATATTATGATCCTGGATCTTGTAGCAACACGGAAACTGTGCTGTTATTTCATCATATTCTGGAGATGTGAGTGAAGGTAAGTTAGTATAGATCTTGGACCGGCAGTCCAACAATGAATTTGAAAAGACTAAAGGGTGTTTGATGTTATTCCCCTTTAAAATAGGTTCTGAGATACACCAATGGGATGTCTACTGAAATATTGCCAATCAACAGATATACATGCTACCCAAAAGACACCCACCTTCAGAGCACACAAAATTTGCCTCAGAAAAAGGCAAACTAAAGTGAAAACTCACATCAGTTAAGACTGAAAATTAATGTACAAATAAAACCAGGAAACAACAAAGCTGTTGTGATATCACAGAAAGTATGAAAAGCGACAATTAAAGGTGTTGCTATCTCAGAATTAGAATTTTCGGAATGACGCTTTTCCCTAATGTGTTCTGGCTCTGAACCAGCCCATCGGTTTCTGGGACCAAACAGATTTCTGTGACCAAATATCAAGACTGCTTTCAGGCACTCTATACTTTTTTCGTGCAAGCGATTAGATCCAGAATCGTTGCAGGGAAGCTAGTAATGTCCATTGCACAGTGCTTGGTCAATAGGCAGGCTAATAAATAACCACAAGGGTATTCAACAGTGTGTTCAAAAGCAGCGGATGTGTTCCTGACATCCACTTATAAGAAACATGGGTGAGGTCCACCCCCCCGCACATCTTCCCCTGCCCCAGGTGGTGAGGAGGCTGTGTAAGGTGGGTGATTTATTGAGCATACAGAAGATGAAGGCCTATAATACATCTCTCCTTGCCTCCTAGATCTCTCAAATCCAAACGGTTTACTCTTCAAATCCATCACAGAGACGTCTGTGGAGGTGCAGTGGCAACCCTTCTACTACGCACTGGATGGCTGGGAAATAAGCTTCATTCCTAAGGTAATGTCCCACTGGTAAAGAGGACAGATCTGGATGGTTATTCAACTCCAGACGCTTTCTAAAACACTTGGAATGAATGCAGAATGAATTTCGCTGTGTAGATATGCAGTGTTGCATAGCCCTTAAAATCTGTAATATTGTATTTAGCCTTTATTTGATCAGGGAGTCGTTGGGAAACTTTTGCCCTGTCTAGGGATATGCCTGTTAATTTTTTTAGGCAGAAGTTTAACAAAAGTCAACACAGTAGAGTAAGTAATGTAAGAATGGGAAGTGTACTCATTTTTATTCTAATCTTTCCATTCTCCCATTTTTACAATACACAAAAAGTTTCCCATTTACACACTACTCCCCCAATATGTTTTGACATTTTTCCAGCATGAAGTATTTATAAATGTAAACATGTATTAAGGAGAAAAAAGTTTGCACGTTCAACATCCCTATACAGTTCCCTGAAAAATCCAGTCACTGGTTTCAAAAACATTCAGAACAGGGTTCTGGGGTAAACATTGTGACACAATTGTATGTTTTATTCTGCCTTTATTTATTCGGAGACATCAATCTAAGACCTACAATAGCAGTCGAAAGATTACACGGCTTTGACAATATAATTTGCAACCACTGTAAATTAGATAATAGTACTACGCCCAGGTCTAAAATTATTATTTATTTGTGCAATAACATAAAAAAATATGCAGATTTGAATTGACCAATTACTCCAGAATATTAGCAAGGCTAGACAATTTAGAGAAGTCAAACATGATCAAGGTGTTATATTACATAACACCTTGAAAATGATTGACCTCTACCATGCCTTTCAGCACGGTATTGCGTACTTTAGAAATGACCCAGAAACAGTTTGCAGCTCGGGAAGTTAAATCTCGGGAGGCTTTCTTTCGAAATACCAGTATTTTATGACTATGTAAATAAATAAAATTAAAATAAAAACATTTGGGGAAGAGATCGACTTAAACTCTCAGCCAAATCAGACTGTGGATTTGCCAATGCTTACTCACGATTAGGTGGATCAGCAAGCAGGTGCCCTCTTCAAACTCATAACCGTAATAGCCACAGGTTCAAAGTTTGGAGAGCTTTTTCCCTTCATAAATACCAGGTCCTCTTATCCTTAGTACCTCTCTCCATAATTGGCTTTCTCCTGAAGGTGCTTGAAGAAGGATAGAAGTTTGGATGTGCTCAAAGTCTTAAGCCTGGGTTTTAAGATGAAAAGCATAAATGGCTTGGAAACAAACCCGGAAAGCTTTTGGAGGTGACAGGATATGAATACAAAGCAGCTTAGGAGAAGCTGGGTCACAGTGCACTTCAATCTACACCACAGGCTGTGAAGCTCCCTTAGTCTGTCTACTAGCTGGTTCCCTCGCAATATAGGTTTGGAGGGTTTCGACATCGACGTCGTCACTTGGGAAATCATATTAGCAGTCAGAGTGTTGACCCTTGCAGGTTTAATCCAAAAGCACCCTGAAACTTCACAATATCGTAATGGATGTGCCATTAGAGTGGTGGCTGGAGACAAACATGGGTTCACAGGGCCAAAAGCAATGAGAGATGAGGGCTCGCCCAGTGAGTAACCCCACACAAACATTTGTATCTGGGAAGAGATGCAGGGCATTGCTAGATATTCAGAGTTGTTTACTCATTATTACCATACCGAATTACTTTTTTGGATTGGTTGTTCCTCCGTCTGTCGGGTCGGTCAGTGGGTCGGTCGGTAAGTCATAAACCTGTCATTGAAATATGATCTGGATTTTTTTTACAAAGTCATCGACCACAGAACTCTTAACAAGACCTAAAGCTTTACTGCCAAAAGAGCAGCCAAATTGAGCTTCATTTATCATAAAACCAATCACACAACATCATATTTATGGATGCCACAACTTGGGTGCTCGCCAGAGTATTGAGGGTTGGAGTTTATTAAAGTCTTACCCCTCCACCAACTTCTCCCCGGAGGTAGACCATGTGGAACCATAGCTCTGAAATTAAGCCAGATAGTTACCTGAGCACACCCACGTGTGGCAGTGTGCGCATGTGTGTGTTAACGTGCGTGCGTGTGCATGTGATGAGGAGCTCTAGTAACGCCAGAGAGTTCTTTCCTTTGTTTTCTGACAGGACAATGATGGAGGGATGACAGCCCAGTTGCCCAGCACCATCACTTCGTTCCACCAGACGGGGCTGAGACCGGGAGAAGAGTACACCGTCAACCTAGTGGCTCTGAGGGACCAGGGCCGCAGTCAACCAGTATCCGCCACCGTCACCACATGTATGCACGTTTCTGTCCGTGGTCGCTCAAACCTCACCGAAACCCTTCTACGCACAAACATATCCACTGTGTCCGTAAACATTTGGCTGTTAAAATACCCCTGCTGGTGGCATTCAGGAGTCTGTATGTGGGGGCAGGTGGCCTGGCTGTAACCAAGAGGTTGCTAGATCGAAACCCTGCGTCGTCAAGGGTGAAGACATCTGTCCTTCTGTTCCTGAGCAGAGCAGTAAAAGCTAATTGCTCCCCTGGAGCTCAATGTGGCACGTCTCCAATTTAGAGGGGCTGGGTTAAAAGCGGAAGTTGCATTTAGATCGGGCCTCATATTTAGTTGGCGACGAGGTGAATATAATCCAGGCGCTTAGTTTTCCCATCTGAATCCCATCCGCCGGTTCACAGCATCTGTACCCTGTGCCTGGTCCTGCTGCTGTTTCTGTTTATGCACCCCATGTCACTGAGTGCCTCTGCTCATCACGGTTCGTCCCTTTGTGGTCCTCCATGTCCGCCCCCTTAGTCTGCACTCTCCATGTGAATGTCGACTCGGTGTAGCTCGGAAACACACGACTCAAGATGAGGGAGATTCACACATACATATCTCACACACAAGCACGGACATGCGTGACAGGGCTGAGACTAATAGAAAATGTCACCGTGACAAATGGCTCGGTCTAACGGCAATTATGCACTTAATGTAAACTTCACCCAGGAATTCTCCACACCGACACTTCCAGACAGTGGGATTAGATTCAATTGAACTTTCCCATACAAAATGATATTACGCACGCATTGCGAAAACACCATTCATTTTCCAACCCGGGTCCAATGTCGGTTGTAATTAAGTACGCATTCATAATTCATGAGCATTCATAAATGTTTCACCGTGTCCACCCACAGATACCTTATTGGATAAAGAAAGACAAATTTGAAGTCACTCAATTATTTATAGCTGTAAAGATTCTGCCATCCTTCTTGGAGGAAAGATAGGAATACTTGAAACGTCTGGCGAGTGAATGAGGGGATTTGTTCTTGGCCAAGAGTCTTGCATCACCTTCTGCAATCTTTAAGGAAACCCAGCACACTGTTTTTGTCAGGTTAACCTCAAGAGAAGTTTTGCAGTTAGTCACAGTGAATGTTTCAGAGTTTAATGTTCTGGTCGGATACATGGAGGTTTAGCTCCATTGCAATTCCAGTTGAAGCAGCAGATGCTCCTGGCCACCTCAGTGAAAAACTGGTAAATTAATTCATTTCATCCAATTAGCATTCTCAGAGATGTGGCCAAAAAGAGGCCAACCCTCTCACAATGCTGAAGCTATACTGTTCTGTGGGTCTAATTTGCCACTGCAAATTTTCCTCAACACTTCTGCGATTTCATGCTTGTTTAGCCAACAGCGCCTTCTTCAATTTTTTTCATCGGTACTGTAATTGCCATGGAGACAACTTCATTTTTTTATTTATTTTTCAAGCTATTTCGGTATCGCCCCAAGAGTCTTGTTTTGTCTTACCAGTGTCCCAACACAGTACACAGTTTTTACGCTATGCGCCCTGGTCAAAACACTTTTGGTGGTGAACCCTGTCGTGTAGATTTACGTCTCCTGTAACCCTTTACAGTAATGGATGGGCCAACGCATCTGATCGTGCGCGACATCTCTGACTCTGTGGCCTTCGTGGAGTGGACCAACCCAAAGGCCAAGATTGACCAGATAGTACTGCGCTATGGTCTGATGGGAGAGGACGGGCCAAAGACCACCTTTCGCCTGCAGCCTACCCTCAGCCAGTACTCTCTACAGGTTCTACGACCGGGTTCGCGCTACCAAGTCTCCGTCAGTGGTGTGCGCAAGGGCAACGAGACCGGATCCATCTCTACAGAGTTCACTACCGGTGAGGGCCGCAAAACAACAAGCTGCTTTATTTCGCCACACATACAGATCTCTTATTTCCATGAAATGTATTTAATATGTTTGTTGAATCCAGATGCATTACATCTTCTATGTTAAATACAGTATATTAAGCCAATAGGCTCAATGTCATGCATTTTGTTATCAGCACAGTAGTGTGCCAGTCATATACACAGAAATGAAATTACTTACAACAATTTGGGTTTTTAGCCGTTCACTAATTTCAATGCATTTTCATTTAGCTATAGTCAGTCATCCTGTTTTAATCTCTGACTCCGTGATGTGACTGAATGTGGAAGCCATGTGCCACTTCTGATGATTGGTCTCAGTGGCCCCAACGTTGTCAGTTCTTTCGTTCTTCTCAGAGATCGACGCACCCAAGAACGTGAGGGTGATGTCCAAGTCCTCCACCACCCTGGAGCTAGAGTGGGACAACAGCGAGGCGGACGTGGAGGGCTACCAGGTGGTCTACAGCACCCTGGCAGGTGACCGGTACAAAAAGGTCAATGTCCAACGAAGCGCGGGACCAACCAGCAGGGCCGTACTTACAGGTGGGGGTTTTAGATGTTCTCACACTGCCGTTTTAAAGGACAATCTAATGTCGCATCAGAGATGGAAGGCGTTCTCGTCGTGAGGACTGTCTGACATTTTAATGCTTTCTACGATGAGTTTGGTGAAATCAAGAGTGCTGATCGGTTGAGATACGTGGGGAGTTATCAGATGTGTGCGAAGAATGTGTCCGTCTTGCAAAAAAGTGCAGAAAAGAAGGCCTTTTCTGTGGGATGATGGTATTCCCTCTTCATCAATTTCCATAACCTGATGAACTCAGTGTTGTAGTATTGATTTTTACTCAGGCTAATTATGCACTTGTAAAAAGGTTAGCGGGAATCTTAAGAAAACATATTGATGAACATGGTATCTGGCAAACCCTTTGATATTAATATGTTTTTAATAGGCAGTTCTGAAAGGCTCCATCTGCCTGCTCATTCTTCCTTTTTAATATCATCATATACGGTATTGTCCGCCAGGGTATTGCATGGAGAGATTCATTCACATAACAGCTAATGTTTAATGGTTTTCTATTCACATACGTATTAAAATCAATACGTGGCATGCTGTTCTCTGTGGCTCTTGTCCCTTTCATTTTCTGTCATTCTCTCACACTCTCAGTGTAATTCTAATACTCTCCCTCACTCCTTCCCTCCTCTCTCCACAGATCTATTGCCAGGTACAGAGTATGGCATCGGCATATCGGCCGTTCTTGGCACCAATCAGAGTTCTCCTGCCACAATGAATGCCAGAACTGGTAAGTTAATCACTTGGCTCCTTGCAAATCAGTTATCTGACTTTGAAAATGAAAACTGCTAGTACAAGCGACCTGTAACTAACAACGAACAACCTACTTTTCTTTTGTCCGCCTCACGTTCTATTTGTTAGGTTTAGTTGTTTCCTTGAAATGTTATTGATAGTCAGTATCTGTCTACAGACACACTATTACGACTCAAAATATAGATGAAATCTTGATTTCGTTGATTTAGGCCTGGATTCCCCCATGGACCTGATGGTCACAGCATCCTCAGACAACACCATCACCCTGCTGTGGGGTGAGGTACAGGGGCCTATCGACCACTACAGGGTCACTTACACATCCTCATCTGGCCTAACGAAGGAGGTGACTGTCCCCAAAGATGTGACCACCACCACTCTCAAAGACCTTGAGCCTGGCACAGAATACACCATAACTGTTGCTGCTCAGAGAGGAAGACAGCAGAGCACTGCAGCCACCATTGACTCCTTCACAGGTGATGAAATCAGAAATGAAATCAAACTTTATTAAGGAACTAAATACCATAAATATAAAGGAAATGAGAAAAACATACAACTTTCCTGTTTTTTTGTAAGTTGATTACCACAAGTCTATTCAATCAAATCTATTTTTTCAATCAAATCTATTTTATAAAGCCCTTTTTACATCAGCAGTTGTCACAAAGTGCTTTTTCACAAAACACCCGGCCTAGGAGCAAACAACGGTATTGTTGAACTTCAGTGGTTAGGAAAAACATCCTAAGAAGGCCAACATTTTTGAAGAAACCTAGAGAGGAACCAGGCTCAGATGGGTGACCAATCCTCTTCTGGCTGTGCCGGGTGAACATATAAACAATCCAAATTGTAATAGTAAAGGCATTACCAGATGGACAAGGATAGGGACAGACAATTGGAGGGGGGGGTCAGCAGAATGGCAGCTGAAATCGTCAGGTATCATCTTGATCTACAAAACAACCAGGAGGACTTTGGACAGGGACCGCAACAACTCAAGCCTGGTACTCCGCAGGTGTGGGCCAAGACCTCATGTCCTCCTAAGTTGAAAATGACAAAAGACTGGGAAAATGTAGACCCAACTCCCCCAGCACAATAACATAGCACCTTAAGACCTTGGGGCTGAGACAGGGGGGTCCAGTGACACTGAGGCCCTATCTGGGGGAGGGCCTGGACAGGGCCCAACAGGCAGGAAATCAATAAAAAATGTATTCAAAGTGATTTATAATAATGGACAAACATAAATAATTTTAAAGATACCTCTCATTAACAGAATAACAACCAAGATCTGAATCATTGCCGTTTTGATGATTTATGTTATTTAAGTAATCCTAGTATTTTTTTTCAGAGTAATAATCTCAATTTAACTGTTAACTGGTACAATTTGTTTTTATATATAAAATAACAGAAATATATTTTTTAAGTATTTCGGTAAGTAATTAACATTTTACTAATTAGTATTAAATTAGTTGTTGTAGTATTGATCCGTTTCTGATGCGACAAGAAAAATCAATACCCTGATGTTAGTAGTCTCTATTTAATAAATTCTACTAGTATTTCAGAAACAAATTGTCGTCATTTAGAATGACGACAGATCAAAAGTTTTGTTTTACCAGTAAAAGTCAAGGTTGATATTTTAATAGTAATCACTATGAGTAATGTGTATTGGATTCTAGAGATTCCGTTCAAATGTGAAAAAAAACATGTAAACTGCTTGGAAAAATTGTAATAGGTAAAAGTAACAATTGAATATGTACTAGTATAATAATACATTTTTATTAGTATAGAACTTAACTTACAAAAGAGGTTCAACAGAATATTTTTACATACTCTTAACATAGGACTCTCACTGGGTTGTAACAATCATCGAGTTTCGCATAGATGAGTTTAAATCAGGTGCTATGCAATTTAAATGTGGTAATCATATAACCAAATCCAATAATGTTGTTTTAGTTTTTCCATCTGAAATTACATTGTTGAAATGTTTTTACATTGTTAGTATTATTATGTACCAAGGCATTGTTGTGTACGATTTTCTGATCGGCTTGGAAAACACTCTAGAGTGTGGAAGTAGGTTTTTAACTAATATGCATATTATCATTACCACAAAACTAAGGTTCTCATACCCGATATGGAATCAGTGTGATGTGGTAGTGACAATCAGTATTGTGGAAATGAAAACAGTTTTTATGACTCATCAGATAATCTAATATTAATATGTGGCATTTTAAAACCTTGATATTGGTAGATTTTTGTTTAGTTATCAAAATGTTATCCCTTTTTAGAAACATGTGTAAATGAGAATCAGTTGCAATGGGACATGGGGTAAACCATTTGTAACAATTATAGTCATTTTAAATTAAACCTGAACCTTGTGAAATATAACCCAAGAACCTCAAAACATAGTTGAAAATGGTCTACCAAGAAACCAAAGGTGTTTTTCAAAATGGTTCCACTCATACGGGCAACGAAAAAAAAACTTTTCTGAGAGTGGCGCAAGCAGATTGTTACCAACACCAACATATTCTGTAGTTTGTTCATATTACAGTAGGCTATCTGTAGGTCATCTACCATATAAGGAATGTTTCAAATGAAGTGAGACCATTCTTCTCAAGTACGCTGGAAGCTCCCACATCACTAAACAAGTAATTATGTATATGGCTGAGTAGTAGAAAATTTAGTTTTACTGAGCAAGAGAATAAGCTTGCCTTTCTAGAATTTATAAGTGCTCTTGGGAAGGTGAATTGAAGTCAAGCTACTGTGTTATATAGTGTGTCTATCTTTGATGCTCCAGTTAATGTAAATCATTTACTGTCAGCTAACGAGCTCATTACATGCTCCATCATTTACCCTTTGATCCATCCAACGGATGGAAAATTATTCTTCATTCATCTCTTGCTTTATTTCCTTCATCTCTCTTTCCCTTAAGCCCATTCTATCCACTCATCTACATCTGTCTACACCAGACATCAATTGGTCTTGGTAGACTTCACATTCCTATTGCTTCTTCTTCTTCTTCCTTTTCTTCTTCTTCTTCTTCTTCTTCTGCTGACAACGCACTACCTCCAACGGCTAATACTGGTGAATCAAACAACAGCCGAGCCTGGTTTTCATCCCTCTGCTGTCAACATTGACATCCTCCTTCACTGGGTTCCACATCATTCCATTGTCACCGGTCTCCCTGGCTCACTCTTTGACTTCATCATCTCCAGCCCTTCACGTCCACGTTCCACCCCATCAAGCGTATTACTTTACTGGCAATCTGACTGAGAGGGGCTCCGGAGAGATCTGTCAATTAATTACCAGCCTTGCCACCCACTAACTGACTGACTGTCCCTTGCTCATAAACCACCAGTCATCCACTGACTGGCTGACTCTCCTCAGCTTCTGGACCAGCCACTTCCCACACACACCTCCATGACCGTGTGGCCGGTGTCTTTCAGGCTTCCGCCCAGTCAGTGCGCTCTATTTGTCTGATGTCACGTGGGACTCTGTGACTGTATCGTGGAGCACCCCGGCCCCGCCCGCCGACCTCTACATCCTCAGCTACAGCTCAGAGGACGGCACAGACACCTCCAAGGTCACCCTGGATGGATCCAAGACACGATCCTCTGTCGAGGGTCTCCTGCCCTCCACTCAGTACACCCTCAACCTGATCACTATACAGGGAGAGGCGACGTCCGAACCAGTCCCAGCCACCGTTATCACAGGTAGGTGACACATCTCCGCGGGGGGGGGGGCAGGTTGATGTTCACACTTCAGCAAACGGAACCAGACAGTCTGAAACATGGAGGGACTATACCCAAGTTCTTTTTTACTTCGTCAAAAGGTTTTGATATGGTGCGCGCTAGCCAACCCAGAGCTACACTGGAGATTCCCCGGGGTTATGGTGGGTCACAAGGGGACGACAACAAGGCTAAATAACTACTGACTGAAACAGAACTGCTGCAACGTCGTATGCATTGATTAACCACGGCGTGCATTGATGTCTAATTTTGGCTGACTGTTTGCTGACATAAGACAGTTGCTAACGAAGGACAGCCTTTTGGGATGAACTTCCAACGCTTGGGAAACACATCACATTGTATGAGCTGTACGTGCTTGGAGTTCGCAGCGTTACTCTTGCAGCATTTTGTTTGTCAGCAAGTAGCCGAACTGCCGAACGGAACGGCATCCAGACACTTTCATGTAACATGTACTCTCGCTCATTAGGATTTTTACCTACGGCTGTGCTCACTGACGAGAAAACGTTCGGCCTCCACCTTTCATTTCTTTATTAATGCTTCCGTGCATAATCCTTCCTTAATTACTCCCGCTTAAACGCAGAGGCGTCCGGAATATTCAGCTGTAGTATCATCAAGCTGTTACTCACAGTTGCAGCTGCCAATTCCAAGCGAAGATGTATTATCTGAGGAAGATAGGACAGCACTCGAATCACTCAGATATCAACTCTGTGGAGAGCCACCTGCATTCTGCTGTCTGATTGCTGTTCTACATGCCAACTATCTTTGTCACGGTCTGCCAGATTGCCAGCCACTCTCTCTTTGGCGGAGACACTGAGAAGGAAGGCTGGGGGCATCTCAGATTCAGACGGTGGTTTGTTATTGCGTGCTATTTTCAGCCTTGTTATCTCGCCATGCTATTATATGCAAATGAATGACAGGGTGGGTAGGCTCGATGTGGTGCCTTACTGTCTTTGAATGTTGAAGGTATTTATTTACTTCTTTCGATTGTCACTTCTTATGGTAAATTAAAACAGTGTGTTTACTGAACCATGCAGTGTGTTCTCAAACCCAACACAGGTGAATGCAGGTTAGCTGGGTTTAGTCCCAACTATCTCCCTATTCCCTGTAGTGCACTACACTGACCATGGCCCTGAGGGACTTGAGTTTGACAACATTTGTCACATGAATGCTGACTCTAAATTCAGAACTATTACAGCCACCCGCGCTGCTGAATAGGAAATAATTAAAGATAGGCATACATGAATAATCACAACTTATTTACACTGCTGTTTCAAACCAGCGGAATTTAAATGAGACTGAAGCCTAACTTATAAATTGTTGTCGGCGCTGGTGAATAAAATTCATTATTGTAATGTAAATAGGAGAGTGGCAGCATTGGTTTTACAAGCATTTTTATGGCTTTAATCCACAACAATGGGAAGAACCAATCTCTCCGTTCCTCCCCTCCATAATGGATGCTGACCTTATAAGTCGATTTCATTGTTTGCTCACATTGTCTCTGTTGACCTTTGCTGTCGCAGCGGTAAGAGCTCAGGGGACACATAAACAAATCACAAACGAATCCCTTATGAGCAACAACACTCGATCACAATGCAAATATCTCACTGCTCTCCTGGCCTGGCTTATTAGAAATGTTTTGTGTTTTGACTGCTGGTATCATACAAACACAGATAAGACATGGAAAATGTGTAGTATTCAAGATCTAAACGCAAAGTTTTCTGACATTTTTAAGTTAACAGATTAGAAAATTATTTGCAATTCGATTGAAATGTGACTACTGATAATGGTATATATTTTACACAGCATATAACAAAGTTTAACATTTACATTGCACATTTTCTGGGTAAGTTTGTTTTCAAGTACCCCTCCCATTTGAGAGTTATAAAAAGACTGCACTATTTTGAATGGTCTTGTTAATAAACGGTTGGCAATTTTACAGCAGTGGCACTTATAGCAAAGGCTACCATTATGGATACCGAAGCATGAATCATACAGCGAAAACCTGGACATGGTCATGATTCAAAAACTCTATGTAACTCTGTATTTATTAATTTTTTATTCCAACCATTTTAACCCAAAGTTAGTATGTGATAGCTTTGGGGGAAAAAGATTAGCATATTTCTATGTAGTTCCGGCTGACAATGACCACCAGAAACCACAATGATATTTGTGTTTCCTAGACTGTGTATTTGCAATATGTAACCTGTTCTTAGCTTAACACAGAGCTATGCACAGACCTTTCAAAGGGCATGGGTCAAAATGGCAGAGGGGGCTCGCCCTCTGATCGAGTTACATGTGTTGCACAGACTGACGATGCATGCCTGTCTGAGAGAATGATGTGTGCCACACGGATGAAATGTGAATAGCAAATAGTGCTTCATTCGGATGTGCCCCTCAGACATTGCTAGCAAGAAAACAAAAGAAGAATAGCGTCTCTAACACAAACATGCACTGAGCTACTATTTTAAACATTCAGTTAAACGTTTTTCAAACTGCTTTGTTTCTCTCTGCTAATGAACAGTTTAAACTATTTAATTGTTGCTGGATTACGAGGTAGGTTATTGTTACTACACCGCTAAACGACAATGTCCATTCAGACCGTGGCCACCTAGAAAAAGTGTGTGAGTGGACCTACTCCATAATAATATGAGTACCCTTGATAAAGTGTCTCAATAGCAAGGGCAGCCGTTGTTCATTCTTAACATGTGGTTTTATTCTCCTGTAGGAATGGACCCGCCTAAAGAGATGGCTGTGTCATATGTTACTGAAGACTCTGTAACCATATCATGGTCGAGACCTTTTGCACCTTTTGACTACTACAAGATGTCCTATCAATCTGCTAGAGGTAGGTTAACGCACTGGCCTCTCTATAGAAAAGCTAAAAAATTGCTATTCCCTCGTTTGGCATTGAAAGAGACAGTTCAATGTTACTTTGAAGAAAGATTGCACAACGGGCCATGAAATAAACATATGTCTAATGTATGTTCCTTCCGTGTTGTTCAGGGCGAGTAGACAGCGTGGTGATTGACAATGATGTCACCAATTACACCTTATCCAGCCTGCACCCGGCAACGGAGTATGAGATCAGCCTGAATGCCGTGAGGGGCAGCCAGGAGAGCCAGTCAATCACAACCAGTGTCTTCACAGGTCTGATACCTGAACCCTTATTGTATCTAAATGTCTCAGCCACAGCAGTGCCACAAAAAGACTATGGTTGATATTAAAATATTTCCATCACTCAGCTACTTTGCCAGACATAGTGAAGTAATCATTCAGACCAATTTCTCTTTCAAGAGCTAGTCATTTGAAAATGTGTCATGTACAGTAACTGCACAATATTTTTGGTCACTATTTTAGAATGTATATAGAAAATGTCTGTAAATACACAATTATTTAGTATTTATTTGAAATAACGAACAGCGTGGAGTTCCGTTTAGGTCTACTTTATTCACAACACACCAACATATGGCTTTATGCTCACCCTCACTCCTTCTCTTCGATTTATTTTTCCTCCATCTCACTGCTCCCTCTCTATCTCTTGTTTTCAACACTCTCTCTCCCCTTCCCTTCTCAATCGCTTCTGCTTCACGCTCCACTCCTGTCTCTCTTCTTATACCCATATTCTTTCCCCTCATACTTTCTTCCCTTCACCTCATCCCTTGTCCGTCACTCCTGCTACAGACTGGATATGTTGCTGACAATCTGTTGACACTCCCAATAGTTCCCTCTATTTCAGTCTCTTTCCTTCCTCCTTCATCCTCTTTCCCTCCTGTATTTCACCCACACTGCCTCTCTTCTCTATCTCCCACCCCCACAGACAGGATATGGACGTGTAGATCTGTATAAAGGGCATTGACACATAAGTCAATACATTGCAGTAAGTAAAGAACATTTGTGAGGTTTAGACAGACAGACACACAGACAGACAGGCCGGGTTGCGCCGGGATAAACAGGCAGGCAGACAAACTTATCCAATGGATAGATAGATCCAGACAGGGGCAAGGAAAGAAACAAACAGACAAGACAGACATATCCACCGACCGAAAGACTGATATATTCACTCACAGACAGGTCAGAGAGACATGCAGATGGACACATCCACTAACAGGTAGACCGACACACAGACAAACATACAGAATTTTGCCAGGTTGGGGCCCAACCTAGAGTGAATGTGATTTTGAGTGACCTGATCAGCAGAGCAGATGCTAGAAACACATCCCATAAACCGGATAGTTCCACCGGGTTAACAGCAACAACACTGACCATGTCGAATTAGTTCTTCACTGTGAAATCTTGTTATCACAGAAAACAAAGCCCCTCCTCATACAGAAAATAATTCCTTACAGCCTTTAATTATCCCACATGACCCTGTGGGACTGTGATTAAACGAGCTGTTTGTCCTTCCACTCGATTCGACTTGACCTTATAGGGAAGCAGCTTCCTGTGGCCACACGTACAGGTTAAATTAATCCTCTTCATTGTCCTTCGGCCCTTACAAAAAACTCTGTCTTCCATCCTCTGAATAATGGTTAATTGTTCATTTAAATACTTGAGAAAACCAAAGGCACTGTTAGTTTACACATGAGTTAATAACACTAAAACCACCAGGCCTTTCAGCATCCCAGTATTCGCTAGGGATAACGCTGTTTAGCGTCATTACGAGAATCGTCCCTATTAGCATGTACATTCTCCTCCGCAGCATTCTTATTAGCATGCACATCTCCACAGCATCAGTTCCTCCTTTGTGTTATCCAACTAAATATTATATTTTAAATATATTTTTTAAATATATATATAATTTTGGGGGCCAAACTTATGGATTTGTTTGTCTTGAAGAACAAAATAATATGTTTGTATTAAAGGTCTTAACTAGAATACAAAAAACTATTATTTCTAAGACCATTTTCATTAGTACATTTGGCTCTAAAAATCTACATAATCAAAATCGAATGCAGATACATTTTTTACAGATGAATCCACAATTTGTGTTTCATTTTGATCGTATTTTGATGAAACAGAAGGAAAAATAGGTGACATTATCAATCACTGTGTGCAGATCAAATGTCGGATTAATCACAAATAAAGTTCAGCTGTTCAAATAAAGTTCAAGATTTTTCTGACATTTTCTTAGTTTCATCTCAATGCAAAAGCCAGGGCCCGCAGAGAGCTTCCAAAGCACCAGAGGGATCTCATTGTTGAAAGATATCAGTTTGGAAAAGTAACAAATTAATTTCCAAAGCATGAGATATACCATGGAACATAATGAAGACAGTCATCAAGTGGAGAAAATATAGCACAACCGTGACATTACCAAAAACTGGATGTCCTTCCAAAATTTATAAACAGACAAGAAGAAAACGCGTCAGGGAGGATTGCAAGAGGACTACAGCAACATTAAAGGAGCTGCAGGAATTTCTGGCAAGTACTGGCTGTGTGCTACATGTGACAACATTCTCCCGTATTCTTCATATGAATGGGCTATGGGGTAGGGTTGCAAGACGGAGGTTTTTTCTTACAAAGAAAAACATTCAAGCCTGGCTGAAGTTTGCAAATACAAAGAAAACTCCCAAAAAGCACGTGGTAAAATGTGTTATGGTCTGATGAAACCAATGTGGAACTTTTTGGCCACAATTCCAAAATGTATGTTTGGCACAAGAAACACGATACCTACAGTGAAGCATGGTGGTGGCAGCATCATGCTTTGTGGTTGTTTTTCTTCAGCTGGATCCGGTGCCTTAGTTAGGGCGGAGGGAATTATGAACAGTAAAGTTGCCATATACCAGGCAATTCTGGCACAAAACCTTCAGGCGTCTTTTAGCAAGCTAAAGATGAAAAGGAAGTTCACTTTTCAGCAGGACAACGACCCAAAGCATACATCCATATCGACAAAAGCATGGCTTCACCAGAAGAAGATTAACGTTGTGGAATGGCCCAGCAAGAGTCCATACCTGAATCCAATTGAACATCTGTGGGGTGATCTGAAGAGGGCTGTGCAAAGGAGATGACCGATTTGGAGGGCTTTTGCAAAGAAGAGTGGGCAAATATTTTGCCACATCAAGATGTGCCATGCTAATAAACTCCTACCCAACATTTTTGAAATATTGTTCAAACATGATTTATCTCATATTTTTACATCACAAACACCAACAAAAATTATTACTGTGGATCATGTTTTTTATTTGTAAATTCAGTTAACAGAGTAATACAGTCCTGTTACCTACTCTGGCCGAGTAGAAAATAAAACAGACAACTGATTATTTTTTATATGAAATATATATGTAAAAATATAGAAAAGTAATTTGTTGATGGTATGTCTTTGGGCTATTATTGCCTTTGCATTTAAGGATGAAGCCATAGTGTCTGTTCAATCTTTAGCCTTCTGGCCCACGGTCAGCATACAGCTTCAGGGGTTTGCGTGAGCAAACCTGGCAAACAAAACGTTTACCCTGCACACAGTTTTTATTGGTCCTGTTCCATGAGCTCTTGCCGACTTGACACCGTCTTCTTGCCGGATGGGAGCCGGGAGTGGCTAGGGAAGTGGAGGAGCGGGAGGGATAGTAGTGTGTCACTATTGCAGTTATTTCTTGGTTCGGTTGCTGATGGCAACAACTGGATGCATGTTGCTGCGTAAACTCTTCTTACGTCTGCACACCGCGAGCACAGCTCTCCCACTCTCCATCAGCTCCGCTGGTGTGTTGTTTTGCACGCAGGGGAGCAGCAACATATCTGTTTGTTCATGGTTCCCAGGAGGCTTGTTGTCTTCGCCATCAACTTGTCTGCCAGAGAACGTGATGTAAAAAAAATGGTGTCTGTGGTCACATTTCTGCCTTTGCCTGTGAAGGGCTGTGTAAGTCTCGCAACAAAAGTCTCCCAACAGTCACTCACCTGCTGGCCTGGTTTCATCCTTCTGTAGGTATGGAATTCCATTGCGCATTTACTTTTTGTCAACATTGGCAGATAAAGAACTTTTCCGGTTTGATGGCCATGCACTGTACTGGGTAAAATGGCACAGAGCTTTTGTTGGGAACAAGTGCTCATCAAGAGTTATCTTCTCTTCTGGGGTTGTAACAAGCAATGCAAATTTTCTTACTATTCCTTTCTTAAAAGAAAAATCTATGTTGAGTTTATCATCCAGCATGTCCCATGTACTCTCTTCTTTTCTGTGCATATGGAAAACAGTGCAATCAGCTTCATGTAACACAAACAAAGAAAACTATTGAGTGCACTACCAATGTCTCTTGGCCTGGGTTGTTGGGCATGTGCTCTCTGTGAGAACATCCTGCAAAGGCAGTATTCCTAATACGCTGTAATCATTCTATTAGACCAAAATATTGCTGTCCTTCACAGACTGTTGTCTCAGTTGCAGCTCAGCCACTGGAGGTGGCGACCCAAATTATGACAACTGTCACATATATTTCTGATCCTTTATTTGAGTCCATCTCATCTATATTTTGTAAAACATGCAATGCTGACAGCATGGGCAGTTGGATTTGGTTTGCCATGGTGAACTACTCCTATTGTAAATTGTATTCAGTATCCGCATTGCCAACCTGGTCTCATTGGAATACGTAAGCTACTATATGTAAATCTACGGCACACGATTTTGTATGATAAGATACATTACATTACAATGAAAAAAGTAAATAAAATGTAACATACATTACAAATGCTCTTAAAATGTATCATATATTAGGAACACTTGACAAATGTATCATATGTTACAAACGCTACAAATATGTAATATATGTTATTAATTTACACAAAATATCCAAGCCTTGTCTCGATCTGGCGATGTTCAGCTCTGCAGACGTCCTACCCACTGCTCCATACAGGGACAACGGATTTCGGAGGATGAGTAATGGCCTTACCAAGTTAGCTACAATATTTAATAAATGCATTTTAACGTTACAGTTAATTTTAGGTATCACAGCATCAGGTATTAGGTTTCATAAGGTTTGCGTTAAGGTTAGGTATCACAGCACTGGGGTTAAGTTTAGGGTTAAGGTTTGAGTTATGGTTAGAAAAAAGATAAATTCTAACATATTGGTAACACCACTACTCGCTGCACCTAACTGCACGTCCCTATTTGGAGCCGTGGCTAGTGCACCTGTCTGTGGAGCTGACGGGCGCGGATGTGAAACACTGCCTGTGATTGCTATTATTTTTCTGGATTATTACTCGTTACTTCACCTAACATAATATATCTTATAAATTCAGCTGTCAAACATTTTTATAAAATTGTTAATGTATTCCAATGATTATTACTTCCAACGTTACATCACCTAATGTAATAAATCTTATGAATTTGGCTGTCAAACATTTTCATATAATTGTTTACATATTCTAATGAGACCAGGTTGCAACCGCTCACCAGCTTCATATTGTATGCAATTTTCACCCTCTTCATCATTAGAATTCAATCACATGCCTAGGTTTGTCTGGGTTTTTCACAGCCATAAAACCGGGGCTCATTGATCTATTGTCTTAGAGTTTTGCCCATTTATCTGTTGATGTTATCCATTCAGTGAGGGGTGATTAGCATCTGGGTACTGATTTGCGCATGCCTGGGAACCAACAGCAACTGTCTAAGGAATTTTTGGTTCCTAGTGCTAAATTTGGAAATTCAGCTTCCTTCCATCACAGGAAGTAACGTAAATCGTCGTAGGGCGATCGGAAGGTGCTACAGTTAACAACGTTTAATATTTGCACATTTTACCTGAATGGGGGACTGTCACGAGCCAGCATACTCCACATAAATCACACTGTCCTAAAACTAGTCCTCCATTGCACAGAATGGTTTTGGCAGCTAACAATTAATTAAAATGAGTACATAAGTCAACATTTTGGCTAAACATGATGTCTGTCTCTCTGCCTGCAAGTGAAAATGTCTGGGAAGAAGTCTGTCTGTCTACCTGTCACTCTGTTAGTGGATAGGTCTGTCTTCTAGCCTGTCAGTAGACATTTCTCTCTCAGTAGATGCCAGATGTCTGCCAGGCTCACCAATTGTCCTACTACTGCTTAATCACTTTCTTGCCTTGAATTGAATTCACTGACTTATGCATTGATACCCTAGACGCATATCTAGCGTCAATATCCTGTGGAGGATATGTGGAGGTTGGAGAGAGGATGGAGAGAGCAATTAAATGGGGCAGTGAGAAAAATATTGCAAGTAAAGGGAAGGATATACTAGGTGATGCTAATCTTCCTGTTTTGAAGGCAATGTATTCACTTAGCCGTCATCTTCATGACAAATTTCTACCACATACCAATTGATGTTTTTCTGCTGATACCAGCCTAAATATGCAGCCCGTTTACATTAGTTTTTCATTAAGAGGACAAGGTGCCTTGTTACATTTAAATAAACTTCTGATTTAAAATAGCTCGGATCTAGTCTGAAGGAACCTGTAAGCTCTCCAATGGTGAAATGTTGCTGTTTAGCTGTGGAGGATGCTAGGTCTTGTAGTGCTGGTACTGAGCAGCAACTCTGCTCACTGTTGGGTCTGTGTGACTGTGTATTCCTAAATGTATTATTCAGGGAAAAATTGAAGATGAAGTAATTCTAAATTTTGTTTGCTTGGTACATAATACCAAAAAGTGTGTCCAATCCATTTTCCTTGGGTGGGGGGGTCACCGTGTGGGAAATCTCATGCTGTGCTGGGTGTTTTTGTGGTGGAATCATTGATCTCTGAGGTAAAGATATCATTTTAGGTGTCATCACACCGTGCCAGTTTCTACAGTGGATACAAGACTGAGACATTCGCGTACGGCTTCTTCTGCTCGTAAACAGTCAGGCAGTTGTCAACTGCTGCTTTCAGGTTTTTGACAAGGTTTACATTGTACCCGGTAGAGAAAGTGTTGAGACATTTAGTCAGTCTTCTGATGCATGAAATTATGTAGCTGGCTGTGAAACCTGGCTGAGTGAGTAACAAGCTTCCTGACTAGGTATTCCTGGGGTGCATCTCAGTAGTCAGAGTTGGCTTCCTCTCCTGGTCTCTTTACAGCCATTGGATACACAGCTCTGTATATACATTTGAGTGGCAACATTTCAACAGCCCCATCCTGAAGTGTTTACCAACACCCTGGTAGGTGGTTACTTTGGGTAATTCATTGATTGAACATGTGCTTATAACAATATGTATTTATAGAATTGTTTGTACTTCACTTATAACCATTTTTGTATACCAATACAAATTCATTGAGTCCAGGTCAGGCCACAATAGAGAAGGACTACAAAATTGTATTTTTTAAAATTCTGGGTTTTATTATTATACACTAGCCATTGCAATATAATTGCGGTGTCCACATAAATATTCATCCCATTCATAAACACCTTTCGGAAAAGTGAAAGCTTGCCTGTGAAGGTGTGTAACTGCAGTAAAAATAATACATTCTTAATTTAAGCCCATACAACACATTTAATGCTATGAAGTAGCCACCATGAGCTAATTGTAAATGAGAATAGTGTTATTTGTTTATCAGGCTGTCTTCCAAAAAAGATCTAGCTAGCAAGGTACAAAGCATATAGTCAACACCAAACCAGAAACAGACACACTGCTCATTTAAAGTACATGCATGAATGAGTTTTGCAGATGAGCCGGTTTGTTGCGTTAACTTATAGACTGTGGTGTTTTTTTACCCTTCTTTATCAGGTTAGTGGACTGACAAAACCTTCACATTTACACCAACAAACTGGCAGCAATTAGAGTTAACAGATTTGCCCGGGGAAATAATGACAGATTTTTCAACTTGCTGGTTTGGAGGCTTAATCTAGCAAGGCTACCTGCTGCCTCATTCCCATCTACAGCAATGGCTTTACAATGTGAATGCTGACAAGAATGGGATTAACATTAGTCTGTAAGATAGTGGAATATATAAACATTGCCCAATTATTTTTCAGGAAAATATTGCAAATCCTATGTGAAAATATCCTATGTGTCTTAACCTCTTGCACAATATCCAAACCACAACAAATGCAATACTGCTATCTTTTCCAAGCTAGTCACTTTTCCCTTGACTGGTAAGGTGTGCTTCCAGGGCAGATAGTTCACAAAACAATAGCTAGAGTTCTTATTATTTGTTTGCTTTTCATAACGTCTGAGGTGGTGTCAGGATATTTCTATTTCAGAGAGAAATGGAGCATTCTTTCTTTTCAGTACATTTTATTCCTACTACCAGTTTTGTGGATCTCATATTACCATCAGCACACGTTGTGATTGGACAAAGACACAGAGACAATCATATATGACTGTCTGCCTGGTTGCCTGCTGCGGAGGATCTTATAATTGGTAGATTCCTTTGTCCCTATGGGTCTCAACTTCTCCTCCGTCAGCCAGCCAGCGAGCCATTCTGCCTGTCAGTCAGTCAATCAGTCAGTCAGTCAAACAACCCTCTCTAGCACCGCACCATTGAACTGTGTGAGATATCGGTTAATCTTGACTGTTGGTGAACCCCAGAGAGATTTTCGTGGGTTGTGGCAGTATAGTGAACTCCACTAACCTGGGCTTAACCAGCTCAATGCTGCATGCATATTCCTCCAGCCTGGCACAGGGATTGCGCCATTGCATACTGATGAGCCAGTCAGACATTTTCTCCAAAACCAGCACGTTCAAGACTGCAAAGAGACGAGGAACAGAGAAACGGTCAGAGGAAGATAGGGAAATGAGACAGAGAGGGAGATGGATGGAGAGCAAGACAAAAAGAGTGCAATTTGAGTGTTGGACTTCTCCACTTGTGCTTCTTTCCCCCCTTCAAAGCGGTGCTTTCTGCATTTTGAAGTAAAAAATGCACTTATCATAATGAAGTACAGCTAAGGGGAGAACACTGTGATAGCTCCAAAGGATCGCCTAGTGGTTTAAAATACCAGAGCAGCGTCATGAAATTTGAAATTGTTGCATTTAATTATGAAGAATTTGTATTTGTTTTTGCTGGAATTGAATGCAAATGCCATTTTATAGCATGTGCTCTGCCATTTTACAGCATAAAGCTTCAATCAAAAAGATAACAACCTTCCTTTTTTCTCATTTTACAAAAAACACCACTAGTTACGCATTTTTCTTGACTAACAATTTATTGGCAATTGATATAAACCATTCTGCTTGTGCAGTAGCTATGATAAATCTCAGGCTATCTTTCACCTAGCTCTGTAACTGAGCCCTGTAGGACAAATGGCAGTGCTCATTAAAAACAGGGTCATAGACCGAAGAATATCATTCCACTGCGGTGTGGTTATCAAGCGGTAGATAAAGAGCGTTATGGAGAGAGGAGCTCGCTCTGCCTAATGGAGTGCGGAGGATTCTCACAGTTCATATGAGACTCATATGACTCAGATCAAATTGGCTTAAAAGCCGAGAATGTCAGATGACAAGCTCCACCCTGAACGGAGTTGAGCTGGTGCTTCGCGAGACGGCCAGAACCACAAACACAGGCAGCTTGTTAAGATCCTTGGCACTCAGGGAGAGTTTGCATGCGTTTGTCGGAGAGACCGGCCGGCTGGGCCGTTACTGTTGTCAGGCACAAAGACGCTCGACGCAATCAATTCCAACAGGATGAGTGCCCCGGATTCACTGGACCCCGGCAACTGTCCAGCAAACGGATGTCTGGGACAGAAACAGGCTGTGTCTCGGCAGATTCTTGGGTGTTTTTCCTCCATTGCCTTGATAGCTGATCAGCATATTGTCTCTCAAGTCGCTAACAAGTGGGTAACACTTCAGTCTGAAAAGAACCTACTTTGAACCTACTTTGTTACGCTTCATTACCCATGTGTACCACATGTATAAGTAGGACACCAAGGCATGCTATTTATTCAATGTAATCTCTATTTGTGTGGTGAAAAAAGTGCCTAAGTTACCCTTCAACAGAAGTACGGGTCAAAGTGCTGTGGTCTGATTGGGCCATATAGTAATCCATATCATAACTAGATAGAGATGAATGATTACATCATTGCACATTCACAGTGATGAAGAAGTTACAGCTTATTCAGTATAATCTAATGACATTTTATTTCATTTCAAATTGGCAGATTTAATTGGATTGGATTTAATATGTTTGTAATTAAAGTAATGACTGTAATCAAGCCCCCTCTATTCATGATTTGAGAAGTGAGCCGGAGTGATTGCAATACCTGCATATAATCTTAGTTATTTCCCGGCCATGAGGGTAAGGTGTGTTAACGGTTGGTTTATTTCAATTCTATGGATGCAAGCTGTTTTCTTCTGTATTCTCAAGGGGTTTTCTTTAGAGACAAAACCCATCTGAAAGAAATGGAGACATATTGAGTCAAGATACAATTACATTCATACCCTCTCCCTTGTTTTTTTGTTGCGTTACACAGAGCCTGAAATAAAAGCTTCTTCTGTGTACCATACAGACCCTTTAACTGTATAATATCCCTTTGATGTACATTAACTAGCAGGAATTGTGATCGCACTGAAGAAATTAGTTGTTAAAAATTAGCCTCAATCTGTGGAAAGTGTACAGCCCCATGGTGGTCTGTAATGAGAACTGACAGTAGAAGGAAAATAATGGTTGTGTGCATCACTCTGGGCATTATATTGTATTTATCCCTCTCATTCTTCCTCCCCCTCGCCCTGATACAGCAATGGACATGCCAATGGAGCTGACAGCCCTCAACATTTCCCCTCAAGAAGCTCTGCTGCGGTGGATACCTCCTCTGTCCAACGTTGACAACTATGTGCTGACCCTCACCTGCAAACAGAGTTGGTAGAACTATTGTCTTCCCGCAGCTGCTGAATCTCCTTGACCCTAAAGAGACTAGCTGCACTGGAATCCTGCCGAGTCCACTCAGAGAGAAAGTCTAGTTCTTTTTCCAAATGGCTCCCAGTTCCCCACAGGGCTCTGGTCAAATGTAGTGTCCTATGTAGGAAAAGACTGCCACTTTAGAACTTGGATTAAGGCAGCTACTTGAAAATCAGCTCAGACTTCGGCCTGCTTGTCGATGCAGCTTTCATCAATATGGTCACAAATTATGGTTCTTCAGCAAGCTCTTGCCAATGTGCTCTATTGACTGGTGTGTTCATTAAGTGTCTTTTCTAATTTACTCAGCCAGGCAATGAAATCATGGCTGAACATTTTGTTAACCTATTAGTTTTCAACAACAACACACAGCCTGTTATTGGCAAGAAGTTACATAGTAAGCTATTCATTAAACAGGCAATTTAATCGGATTAGTTCATGAGAACAAATCGAGATATAAATTAGTCATGCAAATGTCCTACGTATCATGAATTTGAGCTAACTGGATTCATGCAACATGTAATTAAACCGGGACCACGTGACACCAGTCGGAATCAACTGTTCTAAGCCAGGTCTGCATTCCTCATGTTTTCTCAAATACTCTTTACATTCAAACTTTTGCAGTAGTGACGGCCAATACCTTCCTGGTGGACGGCGTGGAACGGGAGCACCAGCTAGTGAAGCTGTTGCCAAGCACCACCTATTCTGTAGCCCTTTATGCCACCAAGGGACCTCTGACCAGCGGAACCGTCATCGCAAACTTTGCTACACGTATGTTTTTGTTTTTTTAACCTTCTTAGCTGCCACACGCCTGTTCAGAAGGAGCCCGCACAAACTGTTAAGTCCAAGCAAGCTACATTTACCAGTTCAAGAAGCAGCACACAAAGACTGCTCATCAGGAAGGCAAATTACTTGACAGTATTCAATTAACGGCTGCTTTCACACACCTCAAAGTTTGTTTAATGTGTTTAATTAACAGAAATAACTGGCCATTGCAGTGGGACTCTTTCAATGTTATCTCTCCAAGACTACGTTTTTTAACCTGTTACTGCCGTGGGCTAAATAACTGTTTTTTAGGAACATTGTGGTGAATATTCAGAATTCCTCATTAGGTCAATAATTCCCTCTAGTGATTGAACTCCGTTTTGTCAACATGTAGCCAAACGTGGAGGAGATTCAATTCTGTTTTTAGACACTCCAAACATTTCTTGAACATTTATAATAAAACCTGCCGACGGGACCACTCGAAGTTGCTGTTTTCACTTTTCTCTCAGACGTATGCATCAAATTGTAAATGGAAACGACTTGGCAGAAAGGGTAGCAGTGGGTGAATTTTGAACTTTGGTTGCACACATTCCTAGACAATGACAGCATAAAAAAATGTGAATGCCGCTTCCGGTGTGATCGAGGCGTAATGCTGCTTTACGGTGTCCATTTTAAGATAACCTCAGTCTCAGCAATATTTTTTCAAGCTCAGCTACTCTTTGACAGAAGACGGAGAAGATGATGAGGAGGGGGGTGTTCTAGTTTAGCAGAGTTCGGTTCTAAAGATTTTGTGTGTGTGTGTGTGTGTGTGTTTCGGGAACAGAAAGTATCTGTCAGCAGCATGGTTTTAATGTTCCCAAGGGAACAGAGCAGCAGACTTCTACCTGGGCTGCACTACAACAGAGCCACATGAACATTTTCTGAACAAGTTGGTTGCTGCTCCACCTTTTTCGATGATTCAAAGTAAAGTCCAGAAAAGAGAACAACCGGCCTATTTTGTTGCTTGCTTTTTGTCTTGCAGTAGCTTAAAAAATCTTCCAGTGAAAGAGGCAATTGCCCATAGTTTATTTCTATAACCACTGCACTTTGCGAAAACATAATTTAAAGCCAAATTAATCTGTGAAGGTGTTACAGGCCATTGGCTTTGCTGTTTCGGTGCCAGTCTTCTTGTGTGATGTTAATACAATGACGGGATGGGCATGCCCAGTTCAGCATAAATCAGAGGGCTTTTCTCTTCCAAATTTGCGTCAATTATTTATTATAAATTTTTATTAACTGCTTTGTTTGTGCTGGTTGTTATGCGCTGATGTATTTTTATTTCCCTCTGCTGATATTTACAGATCTTCTCACAGTCAAAGTAATAACGTTTTACTGCACTTTCCAACAGTTTACCTACTGAGACACTTTCACTACATTAGTGACAATAAGTTTCTATAAGCGGTTTAGCCAGAGAGAGATTCAGAGAGGAAAGGGAAAAGAGAAACACCCTATCAGGCATTTCAGTCATTTTGAGGTGAGAGGAAGAGAACGGCAGTCTGTCAGATAAGACCTGGAAAAGGCAGACAGTTCACCAACATTGTAATTTTCTCTCGTTGCCATAACCACACTGTGAAGATGTCATTGCCTCTCATGTTGGAAATCCTTCAGTACTAAGGCTTAAGGCTATTGGTGGTGAAACACTCTGTTAATTACTGAACTGTCATAGATCTCCCCCAAAAACACCCGAGGACAACAGGAGGAGTAAAAACGCAACACGACAGAAACAGAAATAGAAGTGCATGTCCAAGAAGAGGATAGGGATTTTGGGGAAAAGATAGAAAAAAAATCTGAGTAGGTGTGTCTATTTGGAAGGGTTCAATATTTTGAATCAGGGATCTTCAGCCGATAATAATCTATGTAGTCAAGAATGTTCTTTAAAGGATATTTGTATTGCAAGCATAAAAGACTAACTCTGACTAACTCTACCCTCACTGGCGGTGAGGGTAGAACATTATTGGGCAATGTTCTCACATTTTTATAAACTGACATAAAATCTACAGTCCCCTCCAAAAGTATTGGAACGGTGAGGCAAATTCCTTTGTTTTCATTGTTCACTGAAGACATTTGGTTTTAAGATCAAAAGATGAGTTTGAGACAAGACAATTTCAGCTTTCATTTCCTGGTATTCACATCTAGACGTGTTAAACAACTCAGGATATACCACGCTTTGTTTGAACCCACCCATTTTTCAAGTGAGCAAAAGTATTGGAACATCATGTAAATGTCATCACCAACAACCTCCACAGTGCAGGGGAGAAGGTATCACAATACACTGTTCGAAGAAGACTCAGGGAGCAGAAATATAGAGGACACCACAAGATGCAAACCACACATCAGCAGTAAGAATCTGAAATTTGCAAAGAAGTACAGAGATGAGCAGCAAAGGTTCT